>JAQQSO010001421.1:0-29783 GCA_028658305.1 Pachyuromys duprasi
GAACTCGGGTTCTTCCCAGATCTTCTGGCGGACTCACACACTGACTGAGTTTTTGCTGGCGGAAGCGTTTGGCCAGCACCCCCGCAGTGTGCGGACTGGTCAGAATGGTCCCCCAAACCACTTAGTCTGTGGTGGTTCCCGCGATCGGTTCACGCCCACCGCACACCCGTGGGTTGATGCAGAACTCGGGATCTTCCCAGATCCGCCGGGGGACTCACACACTGACTGAGTTTTTGCTGGCAGAAGCTTTTGGCCCGCGCCCCCGCAGTGTGTGGACTGGTCAAAGTGCTCCCCCAATCCACTCAGTCTGTGGTGGTTCCCACGATCTGTTTGCGCCCGCTGCACACCCGTGGGTTGGTGCAGGACTCGGGATCCTCCCAGATCCGCCGGCGGACTCACACACTGACTGAGATTTTGCTGGCGGAGCGTTCGGCTTGCGCCCCGGCAATGTGTGGACTGGTCAAAATGGTCCCCCAATCCACTCAGTCTGGGTGGTTCCGATGATCGGACCGAACCCGCAGCACACCCGTGGGTCGAAGCAGAACCCGGGTGCAGTGTGCGCTTGCAGGGCGCAGTTCAGTGAAAACGGCACCTGGTTCCTCCTGAGACTGCCCGGGAGATTGTGCGATCCAGTCTATAATGGCGGCTGCGGGCACCCAGAGCAGCCGCTCGTCTAGATCAGAGCTGTGCGCTGCTGGTCACCGGGAAATTTCTCCAGGTAATAACTGGGTGTCCCTAGGGTTTTCCCACTTGATTTTCTCACCGTAGGAGTTCCACTCACCTGGCATTCACAATGCTGGCGTTTTAGGTCCCAGAGTTCAGTCTCCTGGTCGCTGCGTTGTTTCTGCTGTCCTTCTCCTCAGACACAGTGTTCTCTCGTGGCAGCCATCTTGGATCTCCTTGGTTTTCTTTTTAAAGAGACTTTTCGTTTCAATTAAGTAGGCGTCAAGAGGAATCTAAGACTGCAGAGTGAGACACATGCAATGCTAGCACAAACACCAGTAGGGACTGACCAAGGCTTGTAGATCATTAGAACTCTGAGAGCTTTGGTGCTTTGCTGTGTTTTTACAAAGTTCCATAATCCTAAGTAATTACCCCAGCCTCACCCACCCAGGGTCCTGTTATTTCTAATGCACAGTTGTATGGGATATTTTTTTCCTTTTTCCTGGACAAGCTTACCTGTGAATCTCTTATATGGCCTCAAATGCCCTTGAATTTTTTCATAAACCTATTCTTCCACCACCTGTATCAGTAAAGTCATGGCCATGGCCTCTCATCAGTATCACAGTCCACTTTCTCTGCTACTACCCTAGCAGTCAATGTGGCAAAAGATCACTGCCATGAACTCAACACATGGTCTTCCTCAGTGCCATCTAAATTATGTTTAGAAATCTTCAGTCAACCTGTTTCAATTATTCTAAAGGATCATCCACATCCTATTCATTCATGTTAAGCTTTTTAAGTTCGGTGAGCCTATTTTGTGAAGAAAATGGGAGGCCATTAGATGTAGTAAAAGTAGTTCTCCAATCTGTTCTTCCAAAGTGATCCATGCCCACAACTAGCCTGCCATCCAAGGTGTATTTTTGATTTCCAGGACCAAACACCTGTGCTCTGTAAACACTGCTACTTGTCTTTACCTCATCAGCCTTCAAACTAAATATCTTTAGCACCTTATTCTTTAATTTCACCTCACCCTTTGAGAACACAATATACCCAGAATTTATATATTTTTATCACAGAGTTCTGTGCCTCTATGTGATAAACAATTGTCACTGTCAGTATTGTATTAAGGTTGGTATTGAGTAATAATTTTACCTTGAACTAAAACCATAGCCTCATACCATTTAAACATCATTTCAGTTTTATTTGCAAACTGAATGAAGATTGATGCAGAACTAATACTGCTGTCACACTACTTTCAAAAGTCTTGATTACTTAGGATTTCTATCTACCCTGATGACATCAGAATTCAGCCCTCAGCTAAAATGTTACCAAATAGTGGCCATTAAAAGCAGAGATGTTTTCCCCTTAACCTTTTAAAGTTAATCACTCTATGTTCCTCAAGTATGTCCTCTCTGCCACATCCTCTTTACTTGCATCCTACACTTATTCTTTCAATCCCTGACAGCTGGGTTTTGTTTCCACCATGAAATACAAACTGCTATCCCTAAGGCTACAATGGTGTTATTCCAAAACCAGTGATCTAATTTTCAGGCCTATCCACTACACACTACACTATCAACTGTTATAAAAGACCTCTTCCTCCTTTCTAATTTCCACAGCTCAGGTCCCATGACACTACTCTCCTTTCCACTCAGGTATCTCAAAACAGTTTCTTCTTGGGCCTCCATCTGCCTGTTAATGAAGCAGTAATTGTTGTGCCCCTGCCACAGCTCTCTCCCTCCATACACTAAAACACTGTCCGTTCAACTACCTCCTCAAGGTAATTCCTAAAAGAGTGCGAACAGAAATCCCTCTTTCCAGGCTACACATGACTCAGAAACCCTTCCCAGAAGGATGGTCCTCACATTTTCACTAATGAATAAAGCAGCGATCCAACTGTGTGGTCCCCAATACTATGAATTTTATTACTACCCCTAATCCAATCTAACCCAACACTGGTGTTATGGTTTCATTTGTGAACTTTCCTTCACAGACACTTGTTTGAAATTAGTCCTTCACTGTGAGATCTATCAGGGAGATATGTTGAAACCTTTAAGAGGTAGTATCCATTGAGTTGTAATAAGTGAGTGGTTGAGGGTGGATCAGAGGTGCTCTCTATTTGCTGATCCATAGTGAGAAAGGAAATAGCCTCAGAGTCTTTGCCTCCATGAACCACACCATGCTTCCTCACTATGGAGGACTGTATACACTCTCAAAAAGATGAACAGAAATGAATCAATCCTCCCCAATGTTGCTTATGCAAGTCATTTTCTCACAGTGATGAGAAAAGTAACTAATCCAACATGTTTGCACCCCTGTGAAGATTACTAACTCACATAGTAAATACCCAGGAAAAGCTCTAGACAATAGACAACATAATAGATCAGCAGGCATCATACTTCCCCAGGGCTTCCAATATGAAGGAAAGATAAGCCAGTTATAAGGGCAAATATCCAAAATGTGCAACTGTAGCTTAGTCTTCGGTGCAGAATTGGTACAGCCATGTGAATTTTCATGGTTGAGATCACTTAATGATCCTTGATTCCAGAACACTTACTCAGCTCCTTCTGTGAGGCTTTTTTCCTTCAGTATTTCCTGATTTCCCTGAAAATCTCATAATAACATTTCCATTTCGACGGCCTGGCATGGTGGGACACACCCTTAATCCCACCATTCAGAAAGCTGAGAGCCAGGTGGATCTCTGAGTTCAAGGGCAGCCTAGTCTACATTGCAACTTCCAGGCCAGGCAAGACTACATAGTTAAGAACCTGTTTCAGAAACAAACGTTTCCCACTTTCAATTATTCTCAAGCATATTATAATGCAGTACTAATATCCTCCAAACCAATTTGAATAAAGTTTTACTTTAAGAAATCAATAGAGCTAGGTACCCAATACTTCTTGATTTCTCTCAGTATTCCTCATATCTCTGTGTTAAAAAATCTGATATGTATATATGCATTCCTTTATCCCTTCCCACTCTCTATATTCCACTCTCTAAACCAATAGATTTCTAAAAGAATTGGCCCTTTATCCTTTTATACTTGAATCTATCTTTCAATCAGTGTGTGGTCTTAAATTAAAATATTAGCCAAGCACTACCTTTTTAAATAAGGTCCCTTGATGCTTACAGATCCAAAAAAATTACAATAAGTTTCAACTCCATGCTTTTGACTTCCCTACAGTCTGCCCTAGACCTTGCTCTCATCATTTAACCTTGGCTACTGAGCTTAACTTTTCCAAGAAACAGCAGTGGTTCTCAACTGCAGGAAGAGGTCCATTGGGGGGGGGCTGTGTCAAATGACTCTTTCACAGGAGTCACCTTAGACCATCAGAAAACAGATGCTTATGCTGCAATTCATAACAGTAGCAAAATTACAGTTATTAAGTACCAACAAAAATAACTTCGTATTGGTCATCACCACAACATGAGGTCAAAGCATTAGGAAATATGAGGGCAAGCCTGAGTTAGAGGCTCTTATCTTCCACAATATCCTTCTACAATTTCCCCCACTACTTCATTTCATTTTCTTTGAACTCTGTGCAGTCAAAGACAGTATTTTAATCATCTTTAAGCCAGGAAAATGGTACCAAGTAAACATGGAGGTAAAGCTTACTTGAAAGAATGAATGAGTTGAGTAAACAAGGCATATGAACTTAACAAAATTTTCTGCCCCACAGCAACTGCTCAAATATTATTGCTAGGTAGCCATTTCTGTGTATAATTATTAAGTTCCGTCAAAGCAAATTTACCAAAATTTTTGCAAAGAGATCCAAGGGAAGCTAAGTTGCTTTCTAGTCATTTGATTTTTTTTGTTTGTTTTTGTACAAAATCTTAGTATGAAAGACAGGCCGGTATAATAAAACTCTGTCTTCAACCTCCCACTACAGGTGCTTACCACAGTTGCCATTATAAATTCCTTGTTTTTAAAGATCTATTAAATTACCTTTATAATTATAGATAGTGTGTGTGAGTGTGTCAGTGTAATTTAGTACACAATAAATGACTTGCATTCCTCAATCTCTTTTTTTTTGTCTTGTTTTATGATCCCCTGCAGACAATGGACCTGGCTGTTCTCTGACTGACTTCTGCTCATTTGGCCATCCCATCCTACCCCCCCCCCCAAACACACCATGAGTTGCAGGCATACACTGACACAACCTGCTTTCTTGTAATGGTGGTGACCTTAAGTTTGGTCCTCATGCTTGTAGAGAAAACACTTTACCCACTAATCCACCTTCTTAGCACCCCTATAATCCTCCTTTTTCCTTGTGAGCAAATATTTATTAAGGTATTTGATCAGACTTAACAAATACCTCTGCATGTCCATGTCCATAACACACAATAACATACAAGCCTGCATGTACATTCCTTATTATATTAAAAAATATAATTATGAAAAAATTACAAAAATCTCCAGCAATTATATTTAGTAAGGGTTAAAGACTAGTAACTGCTAGGACTTGGGGAGATGGCTCCACAATTCAAGACAGCTTGACACTCTCCCAGGTCCTGAGTTTGTTTCTTGGTACTGACACCAGGTGGGTCACAACTGCTAGTAACTCCAGCTCCAGGGGATACAATGCCCTCTTCTGGACACCAGGGCACATGGACTCAGGCATGCTTCCTGGCACCCAAACATTAAAACAATAAAGATCCTTCAATTAAAAGGTGTAATTCACCATTTCATCACTTTCTTGAGTTCCTAAGTTCCAATTCTCTGGCATCTGTCCTAAGCACTTCAAGGCAGACCTATCAAAGTGTCCCAAATTTTCTGAAGCATTATTGAATTTCAGTTACCCTTTCTCCTAATGAGAAATACCTTTGATTTCAACTGTCTTTCAGTAATGAGAAAATAAATCAACACAAATGAAATGAGATATTACAAATAAAGCAGAGATCACAAAATTTGAAGACAGCAAAATTAGTTTTCTTTTTAATTATTTAAAGTTAATTTATGCATAGAAGTGTTTTGCCTATATGGATGAACATGTTCCTGGTGGCCAAAGAGATCAGAAGAGGGCATCAGATTCCTTGCAACTGTAGTTATTTAGGGTTTAAATACCATGTGGGTGCTAGAAATTAAACTCAAGTCCTTCGCAAGCACAACAAGTGCTTTTTACAACTGATCCAACTTTTTAACCCCACAAAATTGTCAATCCTGTTTGACTTACACTAGACTGTGAAAATCTAACATTCAGATGCTCCCACTTGCCAGATCAATCTGTGTCAGATTTGTTTGTGTCTCCTTAAAGAGTCCTGATATTGTGTGAGTGCACTCTTGCACTCAAAACAAAGAGAGAGGGGATCTGAAATATATGCATTTATGCTAACTGAACCTAATATCATATTCATTAAATGATTCTTTAATAGTCATCAAAAACAAAATAAAGTTATTATAATCAGTCTACTAAAAATTTTACCCAAGGCCTGGTAGATGTTCTCCCTCTGGGCTAAAATCAGAGACCTTGGGGGGATAATCTGTGCTTGAAGTAGCACAATTTGAAGTGATTTAGTGAAACCATTTTAGAAATTATTTCTTTAACTATAGTTAATTATGCTTGGTACAAATTTAACATTTTTTTTCCTTTAAGCACCTTCAAAGATCCATAAAGAGAAGTATGTACACCAGTCTGTGGGACTTTCTAAACCTTAGTATTTCAAAGATCTTAAAATGTCTGTATCTTTAAAATGATAAAGCTCTTTCAAAAACTTCAGTCATTTTCCTGCTTCAACTACAGGTATCTAACTTGGAAAGAGATATCAACTATTTAAAGGTCCATGACACTTCCTGTTACTGGCTGTGTATAGTCCTTCAGATACATTCTTTACCAAAGTCCACATGGAAGCTCACTATAGGTAATACATTTTACCTATAGGTAAAACTATGGGTAATACTAAATAGAGGTCAATTGGATCCACAGAGGGCTTTGAAGTTCATGAGAAACCCAGGTTTCACTGAGTCCTATGACACCCCACAAAATTCAGTCAATGTGAAGGGTACAGTCTGGCACAAAGGCTCACTGGCAGTGGCTGTCAAATATCTGGCTAGTTGACTCAACAACCAAGGACATGCTTCAATGTACTCTCCCATCCTCTGTTCTCATGGGATCCTTTGTGCTTGGCAAAATTATGTCAAGGACATCTTTATGGTTCCTAAAGTGAGTGTGAATATAGGTGTTCATGGCATCAACACCTATATTCACCCTAACATTTGATTACATGTGTGCAAGTACTGCCATGATCAGATTTTTGGGTTTTGTAGGTTTTGTTTGTTTGTTTGTTTGTTTGTTTGTTTCCTTTGTCTAGACAGAGTTTGTCTGTGTACCCTGGGCTCTCCAGGAACTCACTATGTAGACCAGGCTGGTGTCAAAGAGAGAGAACCCCACCCTCTGCCTCCTTAGTGCTGGGATTAAAGTAATACACCACTACCACCTGTCTAGTATTTTTGGACTTGTTTAGTTTTTTTGGGGGGGGGTTCTTTTCCGGGGAGGAGGAAGAGTGCTGTGTTACATGGGTTTGTTTGAACCACCCTTCCATTGTACCATGGACTGAAACTCAGTCTGCACTGAAAATTCAGTTTCCTCCTGCCTTTATCCCTCAAGTATTAGACTTAGAAGAATTCCAACATTCCTCATCTCTCTCTCAGTGTGTGGTTGTGTGTTGATGGCATTGTGTGATTATGCATGTATACATGTTTTAGAATCTATGTATGTTTACAAGTGATCTGAAGGTGAGCCTGATCAGTCTTTGTTGAGGCAAGGTTGCTCACTGACCATGGAGAGCAGCTATTCCAACTTGTCTCCTCATGAGCTTGCCCAGGGTATCCCATATCTCTGGTTCCTGAGTAGTGTGATTAAATATCTCCACCAGGCCTCCACAGCTTTTATATGGGTTCTGGGAATGCAAACACTGCTCTTGGTGCTTATAAATAGTCATCTCTCCATCCCACCTCTATTTTATTCTTTAATTATATAAACCCCTTTTTCTCCTTGTGTCATAATTATACACACTTGCACAAGCGCGCGCACACACACACACTCTTTGAAGTGTGCTCCCCCAAATGTCCATAGCCAATTCTGAGAACCTGTGACAAGGAGCCTGGTGGATGTGCCTGTGTTACAGATCTTAACAGAGGACAATCATTGGTGGAGGCAGAGGCAGGTGGTTCTCATTGAGTTTGAGGCAAGCCTGGTTTACAAATTGAGTCCAGGGCAGCCAAGACTACACAGAAAACCTTGTCTCAGGGATAAAAGAAAGAAAAGAAAGGAAAGAAGGAAAGAAGGAAGCAAGAATGAAAGGAAGGAAGGAAGAAAGTGGATAATAGTGGATTGTCCCGTGGACTCTAAATCCCGTGGCAGGTGCTGCTGTAACTGAGTCAGAAGGAAATTTGAGACAGACAATAAAGATATACATTGTGTCAGTCACTTTTTTATTGCTGCAGCAAAACTCCATGTCCAGGCAACCTATAAAAGAAAGCATTTAATGTGAGCTCACAGTTCCAGAGGATTAGACCATCATGATAGGGGGCATGGTAGCAAGCAGACAAACATAACCCTGGAGCAGTAGCTGAGGGCTTACATCTAATCCATAATTAGGAAGCACAGAGAGCTAACTGGAAATGGCATTAGCTTTTGAAACCCCAAATCTCCCCTGCAACTCCCTGCCCCCTGCCAGGGAAACACCTAATCTAGCAAAACCACATGACCTAATTCTTCCCAAAACAGTTCCACTAACAAGCATTCAAATACATGAGCCTGTTGGGACAGGTCTCCTTCAAGCCACGATATACACAGAGAAAGAAAGGTCATGGCAAGGTGATGCAGACAGAGACCACATCAAAGCTAATAATTGCTCTAGACACCCAACACAGAGGAAGCAAAGAATAGATTCCTTCTGTGGAGTTGAGTGAATACAACTCTGTGACATCTTGATTTGGAAAGCCCAAATTTTAGAACTATATAGTACTAAAGGTTTCCATTACAGTAATCTAGTAAGGCAGACATAGAAAACCAGTATACAGACAAGTACAGCACATGTTGTGTAGGTTCAGTGTAGGGATGCAAAAAGTTGCCAGAACATTATGTATACTATGTGTTGTGGAAGGCAAAGTGAAAAGTAGGCATATTTTCACCATCAGAATTGTAATGCTTTTAGCCTGGCAATGGTGGCACTCACCCTAATCCCAGCATTCCAGAGGCAGAGGCAGGTGGATCTAGTCTACTGTGAGACTTTTGATACAGCCAGGGATACATAAAGAAACCCTAACTTAAAAAAAAAAAGAAAAAGAAAAAAGTGCAATGTAATGGTTTTAATTTAAATGTACTTTTCTTTAAGACAGGGAGCACAGTGTGCTATATAAATTGTATAGCTTGATAAGAAAATCAAGTTATCTTACTTGCCTTCATAATATTCTTTCTTCATTTCTCTCTCCCTCCCTGCCTTTCTCCCTCCTTCTCTCCGTCTTTCACTCCCTCTCAGCTCCTCCAGATTTCAGTAAAGAGACAGGTTATACAAGAATCCAGGATAGTGGCAAAGTAATTTTGGGATTGAGATGTAGCTGGGATGTCCTACCAACAGAAGCTCAAAAGCCATAAACACTTTCAGCATACCAGTAGAAGGCCAGGTTTTCCAGGCCAGCTATCTAGAACATTAGAGACTGCCACAGGGTGTCTGATAGGAGTAGTTGAGAGAAGTCTCCCAAATTCATCTGATGGAAAAGGAAGCAGGAGAGTGAAGTGTGGGGAGGAATGTGGCTAGGCCTAGATGAACACTTAGGACGTCTGCCTCCAGCCTCCCCTAGGGAGCTCATGAGCACATACACATCACATAATTGTCTCTCCCCCCTGATTAAGAGCCCTAACCCTTATAGCTTGTACTACTTACTCATTAGCTGCAAGCTATATCACTCCCATAGTGGAAAAACATTCTGCATATTTGGCTAAGAAGCCACTGGTAACAGCACTCCCAGAGGCCCTCAGGTGGGTCCTGTCAGAGCATCAGGACTTTCAAAGCAGTACCTGTCTTTTACTTTAAACATTTTTTAAAAAATCTGTGACTAATAACTAATTTCATCTCAAAGAGTACAGTTGCCTGAGAAGTATCTGAGAGAGAGAAAAAAAGAGACACAAATATTACTGAACATGGAATTTCATGAGTCTTTGAACTCATATTAGGGAGATACACCCAGCAAATATGTTCACATTTTCATCTGGGAACCAGCTTTTAAAATCCAGATTAAAAAATATCCCAAGTCCATAACTGTGTGTGATGGCTCATCTTGGCTGGCAACTTCACACACCTGACTAGAGGGAATCTCAGCTGAGGAACTGCCATCAGGTTGGCCTGTGGGCATGTCTGTCAGGCATTTTTCTTGATTTCTAGTTGATGTAGGATGGCCCAGCCTACTGTGGGCCTTAGGCATTTTCCTCAGAATAGAGAACTTGGAACTGTATAAGAAAGGTGATGGAACCTCACCTGAAGAATGGGCCAGTATCCAGTGTTCCTCTGTGGTCTCTGCTTTAGTTCTTGCCTTCTGCATCCCCCTGTGACTTCCCTCAAGCCTGGACACTAACAGAAGTGTAAGCCACAAAATCGTTTCCTCCCCAAACCAGCTTTTGGTCATTCTGTTTTTTTCACAGCAACAGAAAGCAAACAAGGACAGCCAGGCTAAGTCTGTACTCTTCATCCTGACCATGCCATGTTTGGTTCTGAAGGTTGAATGCCTTGTTCAGCCATTGGCCAAGTATAGGTATGCCTGTGCCTCTATGCCTTGTTTCACTGTGCACTGACTCAACAGGTACAAGTCACATGCACTTAATGTTTTCTGAGTATGATGAACAAGAATTCAACTTTTATTGTGGTGCAAACAAGTGATTGTTTGCTTTGCTGGAGGAGGTGCTCTCTTTTTTAATAACTTTTGAAGCTCTAAATGTGGCTAAGGCATCTTCACAAACAGGAATTGCAAATGCAAATACCCCAGACAACCACTGTAAGAGAGTAAACAATGCCAGGTATAGAATAATACCAAATTGATGGGCTTAAAATCACTAATCACAGTGCTCATAAATACCACACAGGACAACTAAAACACATGTGTGGGGCAGGGCTGGCCAGTGAGTCACCAGCAGGTTGTCTGAAGGCTCTGAATTACCAGAGCTGGAAATGCCAACCAATTACAGCTGTCCTGGATCTGTCTTTTGTGTGCCTTGGTCACCTACGAGCCCAATGCTGTTGTTGCTTGTCTCTACCTACTTTGGGTAAAAACAAAGCACCAGATATGCCAGGCACATCTCCCAGTCCTGGATAACTAGGAGTAGGGATTCAAGGATTCTCCCTACCTCATCCAGGGAAGCCTAAGTCATGTGAGCAAATGACTAACACCAAAACCCCTTGTAGAGTCGGTTCTCCTTGTAGTTCTCCTTAAGCAGGTCTTGGTGCTGTAAGCAACTGTTTTGTTTTTTTTTTTATTTTTGGTTTATTTGCTTAAAGCTTGATTCCAGGTCTTCCTAACTCACACAATGCCTTTCATTTTCTATTCTGAGAGGGATTATTTTCATGATTTGATTATGATGCAAGATAAAATAGGTCCCATAACAAGTGTCTGAGTAGATGTGAAGAAATCAGTTCCCTTTAGATATACAGCTTGTGTGGAAACAGTAATCCAGTTTCTCAAAGGCTTAAACACAGACACACATATAACTTAGTCTACTCTTAGGTATCTGCCCAAGAGAAAACATATGCCCACATAACATCTTGCAAATATTCTTAACAGTATTTTCCCAGTAAAACCCAAAGGAGACAACAACAATGCCTCTCCATAATGAAATGAGTAAATCACAGGTTGTATAGACACACAATGTGGAATCATACAACAATATAAAGGAACAAAGTTCTGATAAACATAACAACCTGATGAACTTTGAAAATATAGTACAATTTTCAAAGGGTGCTCGCCATGAAGATCACAAGATTTTCATGTTTGAAATCCTCAGGGTCTGAAACCTCTGGAAGTAGGTTTGTGGTTGCCAAGAGCTGGGAAAGGAAGAAATGGAAGGAAGAAGATTGGGATTTCTCTCGCAGTGGTGAAAGACTGTAAATGCATTTGGGATGGTTTCAGTACAGTCTCTTCAGTATACTAATAGTAATTAAGTTGCCCACATCACACTGATAAATGAATATATGAATTATAAGTCAATCAATCAGTGGATTTTATGAGATGGACAATGTAGTGTCATTATTAGTGTTTATTTAGCATGCACAGAGCAAAGAGTTTTATTCCTACTTTGCACAAATCAGGTGTACTGGTAAGTGCCTGTTAGCCCAGAAATAGAACTCAACATCATCTTCAGCTAGATGGTAAGTTTAAAGTCAGCATGAAATACATGAAACTCTGACTAAAAAAAATACTGGGTGGTGGTGGGCACACCATTAATCAGTGCACTCAGAAGGCAGAAGCAGGTAGATCTCTGAGTTCAAGGCTAGCCTGGTCTACATACTGAGCTCCATTACAGCCAAGGATACACAGTTCAATTCCCTGTCTATAAATTTTCTGATGGGTTTTGATGCTATTTTCTGGCATAATGAATGTAAAACACACATACTCATAAAACAAACAAAAACCCACATTTTAATTTTTTAATATCTTTATAAAGATTACCATACTGTAGGTATAATACTTGCCTTGCACATGTGAGACACTGAGTTTGCTGTATGGTGATGGGAGTAAGAAATGCCCTCAAAGTCTTGATCTCTAGTTGATGAATCTGGTTGAGAAGTTTTGGGAAGAAATATATTTCTAGGCGTGGGAGTTGAGTGCTTATGACCTCACTCTACTCCCCAGGTCATTTTTGTGCTTCATGTTTGTGGTTCACAAAGTGTGTTCTCAACTTCCTGTCCCTGTTGCCATGCATTCTGCTTGTGCCCATGCCTCTATGCTACCATCATGCAATCATAAACTTTAAGTTAAGGAAGTCTGAAGTGGAGCGCTAAACCCAAATTAACGAGTTCTTCTGTAAATTAATATTGCATCATGTTTTACCACAACAGAAAAGAATTAATATTGACTCTCAAGAAATGACACGTGTTAGGAAAGCTTTATCATGGCTAACAATCACCAAGAATGTGGGTCTACCTGCAGTGGTTTCCCCACTTGGAACACAAAAAAGGTGATTCCTAGATACTTCTACAATGGATTTGTGTAAAACTAGATAGAATATTCCATAGTTTGAAATATAGAATTCTGGTCAATTCAGCATCCTAAAATCCCAGAGACTGTCTGTATTATTTTGAGTTTTCTTTCCGAAATAAACTATCACAAAGTCCAGAATATGGTATACTCTAAGTAAAAGTTTCAACCTCTCTGTGAAAGCGGGTCTAAAGGTTTGTAATATACGTACATACACATATATATATGCACATATTTATACATAAATATATATATGTACATATGTGTACATACACACACACATACATACATACATACATATATATATATATATATATATATATATATATATGCGTGTGTGTGTGTACCAGGCAGTGTTGGCACATGCCTTTAAACCAGGCATTTGGGAGGAAGAGGCAAGCAGATCTCTGATTCAGAGTCCAGACTCCTCTACAGAGTAAGTTCCAGGACAGCCAAGGCTACGCAGAGAAATCCTGTTTTGAAAAACCAATATATAAAAATAGATAGATAGAGAGATACATCGATACATCGATAGATCGATAGATCGATAGATCGATAGATCGATAGATCGACAGACAGACAGACAGACAGATAAATTTTTATCAAGTTTGAGCATTTGAAACACAGGCAGGGATTTTAAAAAATTGTTGTTCAGTAGTGGGAGCCCCAGAGCTAAGAAAATCTTCCCAGGCTCTGATGTCTTCTCCTTGCTTTGGTATGGATATGGTACAAGTATTATCCCCAAAGAACCACATTTTGGAAGTGTGGTCTCAATGTGGTGGTTTTACAGAGAGTTGGAATGTTTAAGAGATGGGAGTCTTGTAAAGGGTCAATATGTCACTGTTTTCATGCACTTAGGTGGGGTTAAAGAAATTATCATGGAATCCTTGTTCACGCCCTTGAGAGTGGTCTCTAGTCCAAAGAGAAAAACTGGCTTTCTATATGTGCTCCTAATAAACTGTTTACCATTTTAAGGTATAGCCAGAAAGTTACCCCAGAAAGCTACCCCAAAATTGAACAGGAAAGCCAAGACCATGCACTTGAACTTCCAGGACCATGAGCTAAGTAACTGTGTGTTCTTTAAAATTTCGCAGCCTCATGGATTCCCTTAAAGCAAAATGGACCAATACATCCCACATGTAAATGACTTTGGCATCTGACCTGGGCACTGACACATACATTTTGGACCAGTATGTGCATATATGCCTCCCACTTTTTGAAAACTGGTCCCTTACATAGGTCTTGCTTAATGTGCAGGCCCCCTATAACCTTTTAGCTTTGGTACACTAAATCCCACCCTCTGGCCCTTCACAGAAGGTATCTACCTAGCCCCTCACATGCTATCATACTTCTAACACTTTCCAGCCAAGTCATTCAAGAAGAAAGTGAAGGGGTAGGAAGAAAAATCACACATTTCTTTTCAATGTTTTCATTTCTCTTCAGTATGTACAATTCCCTTCCCCTCCCCCAGAGATGACAGAGGGTATAAAAGACTCCCCCAACAGATTGTTTGGAGTGTGAGTGGCTAGTCTATGAATTTACAGCTTACTGGCTGGAGTTGAAGGAGGAAGTCTATGATATGAAGCAAAAGGGAAGGGGGTGGGTATCCCCAGTCCTTCCTTTCTTTCTTTGTACATCGATCAGGCTTTTCCATATTTCGTGTCATAAGCCCAACTTTCTCATTATATGCACTAAATTTCTTCAGAGATGTACTTCATTTGTGAATCATGTTCTGAGACTCCTTCTATGGAAGTCTCTTCCCTGTCCAGCCTGCTCCAGGCTCCTCATTTACAATCCAAACACCTTTGCATCTACCTTGGAGCTCTTGATTCCATATGTCTTAGTATTTGTTGTGGTTTCAATAGACATGGTCCACATAGACTCCTGTGTTTGAATGCTTGGCCCAAGGGGAGTGGCACTATTAGGAGGTTTGGCCCTGTTGGAATAAGTAGGTTTGTTGGAAATAGTGTGTCACTGTGGGGTGGGCATTGAGGTCTCCTATGCTCAAGCTCCAAACCAGTGTGCAGTCCAGTCTCGTCCTTGCTGCTTGTGGGTCAAAATTAGGAACTCTCTGCAACTTCTTCAGCACCATATTTACCTGCACACTGCCACGTTTTCCACCATGAAGATAATGTGCTAAACGTCTGAAATTTTAAGCCAGACCCAATTAAATGTTTATCTTTATAAGAGTTGCCATGCACATGGTGTCTCTTCACAGCAATAAAAACCAAAATAAGACAGCAATGATCGCTAACTTTCTCATGTGTACAAATTTTACCCTCTGAAATTGAAGATATGCTTCCCAGTGACTCCCAACATCTGCTGAGTGACAGACACCAGCCATTCTCTTGAACAGGAAGTAAGCATAATTCCAGAAGAGTGGCCACTAGCTACTTCATATTTTTTTTCTTTTGTTGAACTCACTATGTTGAGAGTAAACATAGGAGAAAAAATCTTTCAGTAACTGTTCACTTGAAGTCAAACTGCTGAGAATATCAACCATGTTCTCCACAGACCAAGAGACCACAGATGCATGTGTGATCTATGACACCCATTACAATGGAATGTGTGCAAGCTTAGATGAATAGCTTCATTTAGACTCCTGTATTTCTGTCTCCTGTACATCATAAAAATCCTAAATTAGAGAGATTCACTGAACATGGATGTGCAATTACATTTATTAACTAAATAAAGATACCAATATGATGATGCACATTATCAATTCCAGTACTTCAGAAGTGGATTCAAGAGTCAAAGCCAGGCTGTGCTTCATAGCAAGTTCAATTTCTCCCTGAGATACATTAGACAATATCACAAAGAACAGAAACAAATAAACAGAGGCCGGAGAAACAGCTCAACGGTTAAAAACATGTATCACTCTTGTGGGGCACCAAAGTTCAGTTTCCACCACACAGACCAGGCTGCTCATACTCTCAATAATGCCAGCTCCAGGGGATCTGATGTTCCCTGCTGAACTCCACAGGCACATGCACTAACAGGTGCACATATGGGTATGCAAACATACACACATACACATAATTAACAAAAAAGATATGTCTTTTAAAATCAATAAATCTTAAAGAGAACCATAAAGGTATAGATGGTCTTCTGCCTCAGGATTGAATTGACAAGGTCAAGTCACTTGCTGCAAAAGTAGATAAGAACGAGCTACCTCATGTAAGCCTTTTGGTATCACACTGATGTTATTTAAGAATGCTGCTCCTCAGAGCAGCTTTGAGTTATTCAGCATGTGCAGCAGCATGTGCTTTGAGTGTTAGAGCTATTTATGATGACAAATCAGATGTGTGTCTAATTGCAAAATCTCTAAGTAACTACATAGAGATTGGATATTTACCCAGGGTTTTTTCAGTTGTTCTTGCTCTTGCTGTTATTTATTTTGAGACAGGATCTCATGTAGCCAAGCTATGTAGTTGAAGTTGGCCTTGAACTCCTGATCCTCTTACCTCTTGAATGCTGGAATTAGAGGTGTTAGCCACCATGCCACCTGAGAGACCATATAGTAACTGAGGTGAGTGAAGTATTAAATAGCTTGACCCAAATCATGAAAAACAACATATGTATGGAATCTTGACTATCAGACCCATGTGTTTTCTTAGAGTCCTATAGATAGTACCTATTTTCCCTCTCCTTGGCGTTCACAGTCACAGCTCAGATAGAAGCATTGGGCTGCACACTATATTCAAGTTTTTTCTAATCGCCCTATTGACATTCTTCCAAACACTTCCACAGTACAACAACATCACATGGTCAATCACCACCCACATTGCACCCATCACCTGCTGCCAGCATAACAGTTGTGGCTCCTCTCTGCTGAGCCCTGTTCCTTTAAGGGCAGAAGCTGGGAGGAATGCGTGCATGCTGCCAGCATAAGTGAAATATGAACATGAGCCTGAGCCCAAGCATGTGCAGTGATGAGAAAACATACACAGTGCTCTTTCCTTCTGGCAAAGACAAAAGATACTTCATATAGAGAAGAGGGGAAGGGAATTATTAAATCTGATCTTTGAAGCCATTTTTAAGGACATTTACGCCATGGAATATAAAGTTTTTTTTTTTAATAGATCATCCGAGTCCCATTCTATAAACAATTTGACACAGGTATGGACACAGCTTGTACACTTCTCTAGTTATTTTCCCAGGGAAGAGCAAACCTCAATACTTTTGTTCTCTGGGTTGAGGCTTTGCTGTGTTTGGTCCTGAGATCCCTTGTTCCCTTGAAGTACTTACAGGAAAGTACTCTGGTGCCAGGCACAGCGCTAGCCTCTAGAGAGAAGACTTTGTGGGTGTTCTCTGGGTCTATTGTTTGCTTGCAACCACCCCATGAAAGCTATAAAATCCAGGGGTGAGGGTGGCTCACTGTTGTAAGTAAGGCTGCGGGGCTGGGGCTGTAGCTCAGGGTGGTGGTGCACTTGTTCACTTGCATGTTTTTGTGAGACCCTTGCTTCAATCCTCATAACTGCAGAAAAAGAGACTGGACAATATCAGGCAGGATCAGTTAAACACACATGTGTTTAAAAGTTTCTTTGTCTTCAAACTGAGTAAGAAATGAGTAGAACCCAATTGGACACTGAATTGCCATGGGCTACATCTGTGCAGGTGTTCTAGATTATCTTCATGCATGGTGCTTGGTTGAAGTATCAGTCTCAGGAAGGACCCCTGTACTCAGATTTTTTAGTTCTCTTGCTCTCCTTGTGGAGCTCCTGTCCTCTCCAGATCTTATTATTCCCTACTTCTTTCATAAGATTCCCTGCACTCTGCTCAATGGTAATGGGAACAGGGACTGCCTCTGACATGATCTGATTGGCTTGCTCTTTGATCATCTCCCCCTGAGGGGGAAGCAGCCTTACCAGGCCACAGAGGAAGACAATGAAGCCACTCATGATGAGACCTAATAAACTAGGGTCAGAAGGAAGGAAAAGAAGTTCTCCCCTATCAGTGGACTGGGGAGTGGCATGTGTGAAGAAGGGGGACAAAAGGGTGTATTGGGAGGAGAGTAGAAAGGGCAATAAAGGGGGATACAAAGTGAATAAAGTACAATTAATAAAAATTAAAAAGAAAAATGGGAAATGAGTGTGTCTCTGTTTATGTGGACATGTACTTGCTATATTTGCATGTATGGATGTCAGAAGATAAATAGATTTACAAAGCAATAAATAGAAATCAGACCGAAGAACATCTGCATTAAATAAGATGTGAACTGGAATTTTCTATTAGCTTTTTAAATTATTTTTGTGATGTTTGGGAATTGGCCCCATATCCTCACGCATTTTAAGGCAAAATAATTGTATACAATGTGTTATTCTGAATTTCAAGTCTGTCAAATTTTTTTTATTTTGTAGCTCATGCCAAAACTTTCCTTATTTGGCCTTCTATAGGACAATCAAATCTTGGTGTCTTGAATTCAAATCTAAATTGTCTTACACTCATTTGGAATGTGGTGGCATCTGTGAATAAACTGTTTAGCAAACAAATTTCCAAGCTTCTTCATAGCACACAGGTGTTTGACAGATTCATTGGTGGTCCCCACAGATTGTTATATTTGAATGCCTAGGGAGTGGCACTATTAGGAGGTGAGGCATTGTTGGAGGGAGTGTGTCACTGAGGGTGAGCTTTGATATCTCAGAAAATCAATCTACGCCCAGTGTCTTTCTGTGTTTCTCTTCATGCTGTGTTTGAATCCAGATGTAGGACTCTCAGCTCTTTCTCCAACACCATGTTTGCATGCATGCTCCCATGCTTTCCACCATGATGATAATGGACTAAGCCTCTGAACTGTAAATCAGCCCTAATTAAATTCTCTCCTTTATAAGAGTTGCTGTGGTCATGGTGTCCCTCCACAGCAATAAAAACCCTGACTAAGATAACTTGTTAAAAAAATAGCCAGACACTTGACAACCCAAACAAAGTCAGTTATTTTTCATGATTGTTCCTTATTTTAAGTGAGACATCAACATCTATTAAGAATATGACAGTGCCTCTTCAGAGTCATTCAGGAAGTACTTAACTAATTGGAATCCCATTTAGTTTGCTGGAATGAATTCCCCAGAAATAATTCTATAATTCATACACCTTTTAAAGTTTTATACCTTCTAGCCCACTCCTGAAACACCCACCCTTGCAGCTGATCTGAATTAACTAGGTTTCATTCTTTAAAATCAAACTTTGAATCCTACAATATAGTTTTTAAATTGTTGGTCAAAAACTTGACTGAGGGAGTTTCTCTGACTACTTTATGGCCTCAGTCCCTCCATCTGTATAATGGCTATGTTAAGCAGATACAGGCAGCATCAACACTTATGGCTGAAAATCTTACATATCTAGGACTGGATAGATGGCTCTTACTTGTTTGTGTAAGTACAAGGTCCTGAGTTTATTTCTGACTCACTCAGCTGTAACATTGTGCTCCTACCTGGAAGGTCCCAGGCTGGGTAAGCCTCAAAGATGGTGAGGATCAACTCTGACCTCTAAACTATGTGTACTGTGACATATGTGCTTACACACACACACACACACACACACACACACACACACACACCTCCCACACCCAAACAAAAGAATTCTGTGCATTTGAGGACACCATCACCAAATGCTTGTCAGTAGGCTCCTCTTCTGCACAGAGTGTTTCTGCCCTAATTAAATCAGCTGTTGTACACAGGTCAGGCAAGCACATGCCTAGCACAGAAGAATCATTGTTGATATATTTAATAGATTTAGTAGATAATATCTTGACTTAAAGGAGGACTGCCCTCCCATAAACATGACAATAAATGACAAGATGAATGAAATTGATCCTAGCATGGTGGCATCTACTTGTAGTCCCAGCATGTAGAAGGCTAAGATGGGAGGATTCCAATTTCAATAAGAGCCTGGACTCCATAGCAAGACTCCATGCAAACAAGGAAAATGAATTTGAAGAGTATGATAGGAGCATCCCTTTTCCCATCAGAATGAACGGATTTGGTAAATAATGATTATAATCACATTTTTCATTTTTAAAAGCTACAAAGGGAACCAACACAAAGACAGAGGTAATCTAGCTTAATGTGTTTAGTGACGCACTGCACATTGGGTGGAACAACAGAAATAAAATCATAATGGATCTTCAAGATCCACCATTGTCAGAGAAATACAGAGAAGATGGAGTCATGATTTGAGTAGCAAATTTTCCCCTTCAGCTTGGGTCTTGATTGCGTGGTTCCCAGATGAAAATGTTATTTTGGGGGACTTTAAAATTTGGTATGCATGGACCTGTGAGATAACACATCTGGTGGAGGTTCTGGCTGCCAAACCTGAGAATGTAAATTCAATCCTCCGATTTCACATGGTGGAAGGAGAGAATTGACACCTGCCAGTGGTCCTCTAACTTCCATAAAGGAAGGTGTACCTACTCTCACTCCCAAAACATATTCTGCCCTTACACACACACACACACACACACACACACACACACAAATGTCATTTTAAACTTTGAAAAATGTAAAGTTTAAAATAACATCTGTGGTGGGTTACTAAGGGGAGTCTATCACTAATGTGTGTCTTGGAAGTTGCCTCATTATCTTAGCTTTTCCTTCCATCTCTCTACTTACTGTCACCAGAAGGTGAACAGACTCCTGCACATGTTTTTGTAGCCATGGCCTAGAATCATGAGCCCAGGACTAAGGACTGAACTCTCTCAAGCCATGATCCAAGTAGATCTTTCTTCTTGTATGTTGTTCTCTCATATATTATGGTCATAACTACTGCCAAAACTAACATGTTTACATGGGAGGTGATAAGTCTGATAACACAGATAAAGGGTTGGGTTGTACCCCAAGTGTACCATGCTTTTCTAGCATGCTTACAGTCGGGGTCTGTGATGGTTCACTTGTTATCAGCTTGACTGACACAAGCTGGGGTCAAAACAGAAACTTAGTAAAAAAATGCCTCCATCAGATTGGCCTATGAACATGTCTGCTGGGGACACTTTCTTGATTAATGATTGATGTGGAAGGGCCCAGCCTGCTGTTGGAGATGACAACCCTGTGCAGGTGGTCATGGGGTATATAAGTAAGAAGGTTAAGTAAGCAAGGATGCATCATTCCTCCATGGCCTTGCATCAGTTTCTGTTACTACATTCCTGCTTGGGTTCCTGCCTTGACTTCCCTTCACAGCAGGCCGTAAGCTTTAAGAGGAAAGAAACCCTTTCCTCCCCATTGTACATTTGGTCATGGTGTTTTATTACAGCAGTGGAGAGCAAACTAGAACAAAGTCACTCCCAGACAGAAAATAGAACAAAACCAAATCCAGAAAAACTCAGGGTGCTTGTGTTTATATTTGTGTTTATATTTATATTTATATTTGTGTGGGTGTGTGTATGTATATGTATGTGTATGTATATGCATAGATGTATGGCTGAAACTCTATATAGGTATGTAAATATGTAAATGCATGTGTGTATATGTATAATATGTGTATGAACATTTTTATGTGAATGTAAATGTGTAAGTGTGTGAATGATTTTTTAGTCAACATAGCAAAGAACTTAAGACCCAAAACATTAAAAATAATGACAAAATGAAATAAGCATTTAAATACAGGTAGAAGAGAATTATATATCAACCAAATACAAATTGAACTGACATATGTAAGAGCTGTCACATTTGAAAACAATTTTTAAGGAACTTTTCCCCATAGCCCCTAGGTATACACAATGCCTGAGGACCAAGTAATTGTAGATGGAGACCTGCATCATATTTCATTTCCAAACAACATCAGGAAGCCCATTCAGAACTATTTCCAGCACTAAATAATATTTATGTTGAAACATGCATGTATTTTGGTACATTTAATGGAATGTGATTTTGCCCCAAGGTGGCTAAGGGGAGGGCCAAATATAGCCTTAGAAAATTTTTACTTATCACTGTGTGAGACCCTGAAAAAATAGGGGATTCAGACACAGGGCCACAACAGCTGCCTGGGTGGAGTTCTGTGTGGACAGTGAATATTTAGAGGTAAATTGTCCCTCACAGGCTTATGTTTAAACAATTGGTCCCCAGTTGGTATCACTATTATGGAAGTCTGTGAAACCTTTGGAGAGTAAGCCCTTGCTGGAGGAGATGAATCTGTGTGTGAGATGCAGGTGAGGCGCATCTTCTGCTTCCTTGTCTACTGAGAGGTAGACAAGTAGCTACATCATGATCCAACTGCCATGGAGTTGCCATGCATTCTCAGCCATGGCATATGATTATGCAGGCTGGGTAGTGGTGAACCTGCCTTTCAGCTGGAATTCCTCGGTGCTTCAGACTCAGAGTGCTGAGATGTGGTGACTGCCTGCTTGTTCTCCTGCCCATAAAATTCCTCCAAATCAGTCATAGATGTGGGCCGCTCTTAGATAGCGCACTCTTGTGAGTAATTTTTTCAGGATGCATGAGACTAAGATTAGATGAAACAGGACCGAAATGGCTTATGAGCCAAGCAGGGTGATATCAAAGGCTGATGTTTTTGGTAGGGTGATGTTCCTCCACCTGTATCTTTCCATGGAAACCCCTCAGAGCCTTCCATGCTTTTCTGGACTCACTGTCCACTGCTTCCTGGAACAACCTATGTAAATGCCCAAAACGACTGAGGTTTTTGTTCTTGTTTTGTTTTGAATTTTCAAATTTTTTTTCTGTATCAATTCTGTGGTGTTTGAGCACCACTTCTACTGGAGTTCACAGTTTGGGAGGATAAGGGTGGTAATGCTTAATTACGTCCTTAAAAAGATAGTTGATTAAGAAATACATAGATGTAGGAATAGGAATATCTTTAAATTTCTCTACTTGGGGAATCAGACTGATGATTAAGTTTTTCTTACATAGGAATTGGGTTCAATTCCCAAAACCCACAATGCAACATCACAATAGCCTATAATACCTGCAGTTCCAAGGGACCCAATAGGTTCTGGCCTTTAGGCAGCAAGCACACAGGGGATATACATACATGCAGAAACTCATTCACTCATACATAAAGATAATGTATTTTTAAAATCTTGAAAAAATTAACCATTAAGTTCCATACTCAGTGTGTTCAGATTGTGAATTTTTTTCTTGGAAACTTTTGGGTTCTTTAGACATGATTTTTCTGTGTAGCCCTGGCTTTCCTGGAACTTAGTCTGTTGACCAGGTTGGCCGCTAACTCACAGAGGTCTGCCTGCCTCTGCCTCCCCAGTGCTGGAATTAGAGGATAGTGACATCACCACCTGGCTAGATTCTGAACTCTTAATACAAACAAAAATAATGTGAACAGATTTTTGGCTAGCTGTTGCTATTTTGTTTATTGAATTTATTTTAATGTTAAATGATTTGTTACTTCTTTAGTTACTTGAAAAGATGACAACAGAACTTAAATTTCATCTAAGTGCCCTGTTTTTTAAATTGTTTAAGTCTTACAAGAGAAAAATCTCAACTGTCCTTTAATTTTTCTCATTTGACATGTGGGTCATGTTAGAACTCCTTTAGATGCAGCATCTGCTCAAGTCATGCATCTGATACTAGCAGCCTGTGGCATTTATTATTTTAAAGTAGAAATTGTAAGTAAGGGGAAATATTGGTAAGTGTAAATTTTGGTTGCTATAACCATTTTCATTCTTGGATAATTATATTTGAAATGATTCATTAATATATATGATATAATTTGAAAGTTGTACTCTTGAAAATCTTGGTTTAGGAAAAATGTTAAATATTACAAATTAAATATTGAATATTAGAGCATAACACATTGGCTCTCTTAAATCATGGTCATAATAGTCTTTCTTGCAGGGACATTATTAACACTGAGAGTTGAGGTTTAAGCAATAGAGTGGCTCATTTTTTTCTGAATTCTTCTGAGAAGCTGTATGTTCTAAAAACTTGCTTAGCCATGGGAAGTACGTGGCTAGTATGCATCTGAAAGGCTTGGGGTTCAGGATCTGAGGTATTACTTGGAAGGTAGATTGCTTCTCAGTTCTTCAGTCAGAGCTTCCTAGGAGACTAATATATGGTATGGAAGCTTCACAGTGAAAACTCTGGTTGATTGTGGAAACAAATTTGGTTTATAGTTTAGTCTTAGAATTGATGTGCTGTGATATGTATCAGAATCACTAATGGGACTACTAAAATATATTTTGGACCTTAACCAAAATATTCTCAGTCAAAATTTTCTATAATAAAGTTTTGTAATGGTGTAGGCATCTTTAAAAATATGCATGAGGAATTTTGGTGCATATTCTTAGTTAAGAACTAATTCTCTAAAGTCATATTGTTTTCTGGTACTTCATTGGAATATGTGAGTCATTTAAGAAAAAAAAGGGTCATTTGTCTAGTTATCAAGATATTGCACTCTTCAGGAAATTTAACCTGCATTTAAATCTCTCCTGTTTATCTTTCTGTGTTTAATTAACAAAAGCAATTGTCTAATACATTGTTCTTCTCTTTGCTGGATATACTCTGCCAGTAGCAACAAAAATAGAAGGGGGAAAGTTTGGGCTACTCCCAGCACTTCTTAACTACCTGTTTGGCCGAGGTGATCAAACCAAATATAAAACCAGAGTTTCCTAAGAGAAAACCTAATCTCTTAGGTATATATTGAACTCCTATTTATTCTGCTCCATAATGCTGGCACTGCTCATGATGATTCTTAGGGTTCTCTAGAGCTTTCATTCTGTGTATTCCATCTATGAAGGATTTCAACTTCATAATTTCATGGCTACAAACACCCTGAGCCTTATATCTCATTTTATGTCTCATTTATTCCCTTGAGCTCCAGTCACATACATCTACCAAGATGTTTGCAGTTGAGTCTTCTGCAACCATTAAATATAGCATGTTTGAAATGTTTTTTTTTTTCTCTGCAGATAGTAGAAACTTGAGTATTTTTATCTTTTTCTTGGTGTTTCCACTGCATGTCCCTTAGTTGAATCTTGGTAATTTATCTCTGATCCTCTCTGTTTGTAACTGTTAACAGTGTATTTCTCAGACAGAGCTGACATGGGTCTCTCTCTTTCTTAAAATCATTTGGAACAGCTGCTCAACTGGAAATGTCAGTCTCATCTGGACATGAAAATCTGAGCTGGACATTTTATGCTCAGCAGGAGACAGACTCAGCTGTACAGAACAGGGTAAACTTAACATGAAAGCTTACATGGAGAGTTCAGGCTCAGCCACAGATAGGCCCATCTGGACATGACAAACTCAGTGGGACATGAAAATCTCAGCTAGACATTACAGCCTAATGTAGGACACAGGATCAACTGGGCATACCAGCTATGCAGGATGTGAAAGGCTCAACTGGAGACAGGCTCAGCTAGTCATGACAAGGTCAGCTGGATTTACCAGGCTCAGCTGGACCTAACAGGATCTACTGGACAAGATAGGTTCATTTGTACATGACAGGCTCAACTGGATATGACAGGCTTATCTAGAGACAGGCTCAACTTGAGACTGTCTCAGGTAGAAATGAAAAGCTAGGCTGGATTCTAGCTCACCTGGATAAGACAGGCTCAATTGGACATGTCAACCTCAACTGACATGACAGGCTCTGCTGGAGACAGGCTCAGCTCAATTGGTCATGACATGCTCTGCTGCAGATAGACCAACCTGGAAACGACATGCTCAGCGGGAAATGACAAGTTCAGCTGGAGACAGTCTCGATGATGACAGACTCAGCTGAACATGGCAGGCTCAGTTGGAGAGAGGATCAGATGGACATGACAGGCAGACGCTAGACATGAGACTCTCATGAATAGGCTCTGGACATGATAGGCTCTGCTGGATGTGAAAAGCTCAGATAGAGACATGACAGGCTCAGATGGAGACAGGCTCAGATGGACATGATAGTTACAGCTTGAACATGAGGGTCTCAGCAGTATACAGGAACAACTGGACCTAAAAGGCTCTGTTGGATATGAACAGCTCAGCTAGAAATGTGAAATCTCAGCTGGTCATATCAGCCTCAACGGGACATGACAGGCTCAAGTGGACATGATAGGCTCTGTTGGATTTAAAAGGCTTCGTTGGATACAGGCCCGAGTAGATATGACAGGCTCAGCTGATTACAGGCCCAGCCTGACATGACAAGCTCAGGTGCACACTGGCTTACCTGGACAAGAAAAATCTCTATTAGACATGATAGGCTCAGCTGGACAAGATAGGATCTTCTGTTCATGACAGGATCAGGGGGGCATGACTAACTCAGCTGGAGACAGCCTCAATGTTAACAGACTTAGCTAGACGTGTCAGGCTCAGATAGAGACAGGCTCACATGGACATGACAGGCACAGCTGGGTGTGAGAGTCTCATAACTAGACAATATCAATGGAATAGCCTCTGCTAAATGTGAAGAAAGCTCACCTAGAGACAGGTTCAGCTGTACATGACCAATTTAGCTGCACCTGTCAGGCTCCCCTGGATATGACAGGTTCAGTAGGACACTCTTAGCTCATCTATAGACAGGCTCAGTGGAGATAAGGTCAGCAGTCTGTGACAGGCTACGTTCTACATGACAAGATTAGCTGAATATGCCAGGATCAGCGGGATACAAGATAAACAGGTGGAAAGGATAGTCTCTGTATGACTTACAAGATCAGTTGTACATGATAGGAACAATTGGACTTGGCAAACTCAGCTGCAGATAAGCTCAGCTGGACATGATAAACTCAGCTGTACACTGGATACTCTGGACAAGAAAGGATCAGTTGGACCTGATAGCCTCAGCTGGACAAGACAGGCTCAAGTAGACATGATAGGCTCAGATGCAGACAGGCTCTTCTGAACATAACACACTCAACTGAATATGTAAGGATTAGTGGGGCATGACAAGCTCAGCTGGAGACAGCCTAAATTAACAGACTCAGCTGTATATAGCAGGCTCAGCAGGAGACAGACTTAGATGTATCTGACAGGAACAGTTGGACATAAGAATCTCAGCAGTAGACAGGAAAAACTGGACATGACAGACACTGCTGGATGTGAAAAACTCAGCAAGAGAAAGGCTCAGCAGGCCATGGTAGGCTCAGCTAGACATGAGAGGCTCTTCTGGTCATGATTGTCTAAGCAAGAGATGACAAGGTCTGCTGGACATACCAGGCTCCCCTTCACCTGACAGACTCCACACTACATGGCATGAGCTAATTGAGCATGCAGTGATTCTAGAGAAGATATGGGAAGATGGCCATATTTACTTATACGATTAAGAAGGGAGTTTCTAATGACTAAGGTCATCAAATGTTATTAGACAGAATATGTCACACGTGTTAACATGTCCTAACAAGCATATCCCTTTAACAGCACAAAGTTCAATACCGTGGGTGATTAATCCTGCTGTTATATACTTCAAGTTCCTTTAGTTCATGCCTGTCATTCCAACTTTGTTTGGAAATACCCATCCTCAAGAAAAAAAAAGTACAGTGAAGAGTAGGTAGACATAAGATGTATTTCTTGGGGAATAGTAGTCATGGTGTCAGGCCAGCTCTGCTCATACAAAGCAGACCCCACATGTCAACCTTGAATTTCCATGTCACTGTCCATGACTGCTTAAGCTAGTGCATGACATTATAAAGGCTCACTGTCTAGCATAATGTTGGCCTAATAAATGCTAGCTCTAAGATTCAGAAGTCTATGTCTAAGGCACAAAAGGAAGAATTGCAAGAAATTGGTAATAATGAACCAGAAAATGAGACAGCCATGTGACAAAAGTCTTATTGGAGAAGGCTCCTTTTATGCTGAACCCTACAACATATTCTCAAGTAGCTTGACTTTAGTACCTGTACCATCTATGTTTAATCAAGAGGTGCCAGAGTGACTACTGTTAGCATCTTTCAATTTTCCATTATCCGCACATTTGTGTCTTTTGCTCTCTTCTGTTTCCACAAAGTACTACGCTAATTAGCTTATATGGACAACAGGATATAACCCAGCGTTACCTGGTAAAAGGAAACTTCAATCAAGGATTGGCCCAGATCTCATTGTGTTGTATCTATCACTTGATCAATGATTGATGTGGGTGGGACCAGCCCACTGTGGATAGCACCATCCCTAGGGAGGCTGGCCTGAGTTGTATAAGAAAGCTAACTGAGCATGAGGTAAAGAAAGAAGCATTCTTCTGTGATTCTTGCTTCAACATTCCTGCCTCAAGTTTCTGCCCCAACTTTCCTCTAGGATGGACTATGACCTAGAATTTGAAGCAAAATAAGCCCTTTCTTTTCAAAGCTGTTTCTGGCCAGGTTCTTTTTGCAGCAACAGAATTAAACTAGACTGCTCTTCATTTCTCCTTCTAATACCTGAAAAAGCAGCAAGAAATTTAGAACATACCAAGGAGTTCTGCGTGAATCTTGAAAATTGTTCTCCTCTGTTCTTATTTCTATGGTAATAACTGCACTTATGACACCTTGTGTGTGAGAGTAGGCAGCAGAAACAATCACTGAATCCCAGAAACAGGACATCTCAGTTCTTAACTTTCTTAATTTTATGGCCAGGACTATGTTTTAATCTTCATAAGCCTCAGGCTTTCATGTTTAAGACAGAAATAAGAAGTCCTAACTCCTGAAGTTGTGAGAACAAACTGAATTATATATGTAAAAGCATGTTATAAAATTAAGCTTACTCAGCAAAAAGTCAATACTTTGAAGAACAACAGCTGCTACAGAAGGAACCCTGCCAACTGTAAGAAACATGTCAAAGTCTGTTTTTAGAATAAAAGCCTGGCTAGTGATTCAGCACCAATTAATAAAACCTTGTTATCTACAAGATTAATTTTGTACAAATATTATAAATCCCAATTGAGTACAAATTATTTTAGCACCTTATATTTTAACTATCCCCAACAATCTCGGGACAGATAATGGTACTGTTTATTCTCTGTTACATTTTAGACAACCTCCATGAGAGTGAGTATTTTTCTTGTAAATAAGCTAGACTACTTTGCCCTAATGCAAGACCTGAGAGACTATTATGGAACAACATAATGACCCGGTTAAAAAAAAAAAAGTATGGCTGCTGCTTTAATTTCATTTCACATACAGCAAAAAAACCAAGCCAAAGATCTCACATGAATCTAAAAGTGTCCCAGGACTGTCCACTTTGTAGAGATCATGCTTGGTGTGACCTGTTCCTACCAGGTAGAGAGGGCTGCTAACAGATCAACAATAGAGATTGGAGGACTCTTCTAAGACTTGACTGCACAGTTTTACAGTTTTGATGCAGCTGACATGTGCTGCCTATCCCTAGTAACCATATGTAAATAAATGTGAATGCTGTTTTGTTGAGACAGGCCATATATTATTAAATGTATGTGGGTTTTTTGTCTGTATGCACATATGAGTATATAGTGCCCCCAGAGGTCAGAAGAGGGCCTCAAATCCCCTAGGACTGCAGTGACTGATGGGTTTTTGCTATCATGTGAAGACCAGAGCTCTTTTTTTTAATTTATTTATTTTTATCTCAATCACAGTTTAGGTACTTTGAATCCCAGGCGTAGCCCCCTCCCTCATTCCCTCCTACCCTCCCACTCCCTCCCTCATCTCCCTCCTCCCCGCCCCCTCCAAGTCCACCAACAGGGGAGGACCTCCTTCCCTTCCATCCAACCCCAGCTTATCCTGTCTCTTCAGGGCTGGCTGCAATGTCCTCCCCTGGGAACTAGCCAGTCTGTCACTCCCCAGCTTGTATGCGGGAGGGTCAAAGAGTCAGCCATCAAGTTCATGACTGAAACAGTCCCTGTTTCCCTCACTAGGGTCTTCAGTCCTACACCGAGCTATCATGGGCCACATCTGAGTGGGGGTTCCAGGCCACATGCACACATGGTCCTTGATTGGAGAAACTGTCTCATACAAGACCCCTGTGCCCTGCTCAGTTTGGTCTTTGTGGAGCTCTTATTCTCCCCAAGTGTCAACAACCTCCCCCAGATCTATCATTACTTCTCGCCC
>JAQQSO010001422.1:0-19473 GCA_028658305.1 Pachyuromys duprasi
ACTTAAAAAAAAGAATTGTCCATAAACATACAAGAATCCTACAGAACACCAAATAGACTAGACCAGAAAAGAAATATCTCTCGTCACATCATAGTCAAAACACTAAACCTACAAAACAAAGAAAAAATATTAAAGGCAGCAAGGGAAAAGGGTCAAGTAACATATGGAGGTAGACCTATCAGAATCATACCAGACTTCTCATCAGAAACTATGAAAGCCAGAAGGGCCTGGGCAGAAGTCATGCAGTGTTTAAGGGAACACAGATGCCAACCAAGACTACTATACCCAGCAAAGCTTTCAATCAACATAGATGGAGAAAACAAAATTTTCCATGACAAAACAATTCATGCAATACCTACACAGCAACGCAGCCCTACAGAAGGTACTAGAAGGAAAACTTCAGTCCAACGGAAACAACTACACCGAAGAAAATATAGGATACAAATAATTTCCCAACAACAAGAAAAAAGCAATGAATCACAGTAAGACCACCAACTTCACAATAAAAGGAACCAAACCTTAGTATTTCAAAGATGTTAAACTATCTGTATCTTTAAAATGATAAAGCTCTTTCAAAAACTTCTGTCATTTTTCTGCTTGAAATACAAGTATCTAACTTATAAACAGATATCAACTATTTAAAGGTCCATGGCCCTTGCTGATACTGGCTGCCTATAGTCCTTCAGATACACTCTTTACCATAGTCCACATGGAAGCTAGGTAATACATTTTTCCTATAGGTTAAACAGTGTGTAATACTAAATAGAGGTCAATTGGCTCCACATAGGGCTTTGACGTTCATGAGAAACCCAGGTCTCACTGAGTCCTATGACACCCCATAAAATTCAGTCAATGTGAAGGGTGCAGTCTGGTACAAAGTCTCACTGGCAGCGGGTGTCAAATGTCTGGCTAGTTGACTCAAGAACCAAGGACATGCTTCCATGTACTGTCCCATCCTCTGTGCTCATGAGACCCTTAGTGCTTGGCAAAATTATGTCAAGGACATCCTGAATTGTTCCTTAAGTGAGTGTGAATATAGGTGTTCATGGCACGAGCACCTATATTCACACTAACATGTGAATACATGTGTGCACGTATTGCCGTGATCAGATTTTGGGGTTTTGTAGTTTTTTGTTTGTTTGTTTCCTTTGTCTAGACAGAGTTTGTCTGTGTACCCTGGGTTCTCCAGGAACTCACTATGTAGACCAGACTGGTGTAAAAGTGAGAGAACCCCTCCCTTTGCCTCCTTAGTGCTGGGATTAAAGGCATGCACCATTACCACCTGGCTAGTCTTTTTGGATTTGTTTTGTTCTTTTGGGTTTTCTTTTCTGGGGAGGAGGCAGAGTGTTGTGTTACATGGTTTTGTTTGAACCACCCTTCCAGTGTACCCTGGACTGAAACTTAGTCTGGATTGAAACCTTGATTTCCTCCTGCCTTCATTTCTCAAGTTCTGGACTAACAGGAATGTCAACTTTCCTCATCTCTCTCTCACTGTGTGTGTGTGTGTTGATGGCATTGTGTGATTATGCATGTATACATGTCTTAGAATCTATGTGTGCTTACAAGTGAGTCTGAAGGTGAGCCTGATCACTTTTTATTGAGGCAGGGTTGCTCACTGACCATGTTGAGCAGCTATTCCAACTTGTCTCCTGAAGAGCTTGCCCAGGGTATCTCATATCTCTGATTCCTGAGTAGTGTGATTAAATGTCACCACCAGGCCTGCCCAGCTTTTATATGGAATCTAGGAATGCAAACACTGCTCTTGGTGCTTATACTGACTCATCTCTCCACCCCACCTCTATTTTATTCTTTAATTATGTAAATACCTTTTTTCTCTTTATGTCATCATCATACACACTTACACAGATGGGCAGACACACATACACACACTTTGAAGTGTGCTACCCCAAATGTCCATAGCCAATTCCAAGAACCTATGACAAGGAGACTGGTGGGTGTGCCTATGTTAGAGATCTTGACAGAGGACAGTCATTGGAGTAGGCAGAGGCAGGTGGATCTCATTGAGTTTGAGGCCAGCGTGGTCTACAAATTGAGTCCAGGGCAGCCAAGGCAACACAAAAAACCTTGTCTCAGGGATAAAAGAAAGAAAAGAAAGGAAGGAAGGAAAGAAGGATGCAAGGAAGCAAGCAAAGAAGGAAGAAACTGGATAATAGTGGATTGTCCTGTGGACTCTAAATCCCATGGCAGGTGCTGCTCTAACTGAGGAAGAAGGAAATCTGAGACAGACAATAAAGATATATATTGTCTTAATCACTTTTTTATTGCTGCAGCCAAACTCCATGTCCAGGCAACCTATAAAAGAAAGCATTTAAAGTGAGCTCACAGTTCCAGAGGATTAAACCATCATGGTAGGGAACATGGTAGCAAGCAGGCACACATGACCCTTGAGCAGTAGCTGAGGCATTACATCTAATCCATAATTAAGAAGCACAGAGAGCTAACTGGAAATTGAATTAGCTTTTGAAACCCCAAATTCCCTCTCCAAATCTTTGCCCCCTGCCAGGGAAACACCTACTCTCGCAAAACCACACCACCTAATTCTTCCCAAAACAGTTCCACTAACAAGCATTCAAATACATGAGCCTGTGGGGGCCAGTCTCCTTCAAGCCACCATATACACAGAGAAAGAAAGGTCATGGCAAGGTGATGCAGACAGAGAGCAGATCAAAGCTAATAATTGCTCTAGACACCCAACACAGAGCAGGCAAAGAATAGATTCTTTCTGTGGAGTTGAGTGAATACAAGTCTGTGATATCTTGATTTGGAAAGCCCAACCTTTTGAACTATAGTAGTGAAGGTTTCCATTACAGTAATCTATTAATGCAGGCATAAAAAAAAAACAGTATACAGAAAAGTACACCACAGGTTGTGTAGGTTCAGTGTAGGGATGCACAAAGTTGTAAGAACATTAAGTATACTATGTGTTGTGGAAGGCAAAGTGAAAAGTAGGCATACTTTCACCATCAGAATTGTAATGCTTTTAGCCTGGCAATGGTGGCACTCACCTTAATCCCAGCATTCCAGAGGCAGAGGAATGTGGATCTAGTCTACTGAGAGAGTTGTGAGACAGCCAGGGCTACATAAAGAAACCCTATCTTAATACTCAACTTCATATGGAGAAACAAAAAACCCAGAATCTCCAAAACAATCCTCTACAACAACAGATCATCTGGAGGTATCTCTATCCCTGACCTCAAGCTGTACTACAGAGCAATAGTAATAAAAACTGCATGCTTGGGATGCAAAGTACCTAACCTGTGATTGATAACAAAAAAATAAATTAATAAAGAAATAAATTAAATTAAAATAAATTAAAAATAAATTAAAAAAAGAAACCCTAACTTAAAAAAAACAAAAACAAAAAGAAAAGAAGTGCGATGTAATGGTTTTAATTTAAATGTACTTTTCTTTAAGACACGGAACTCACTATGCCATATAAATTGTATAGCTAGATAAGACAAATCAAGTTTTCTTCCTTGTCTTCATAATATTCTCTCTTTCTTCATTTCTCTCTCCCTCCCTTCATCTCTCCCTCCTTCTCTCTGTTTTTCTCCCCATCTCAGCTCCTCCAGATTTCAGTAAAGAGACAGGTTACATAAGAATCTGGGCTAGTGGCAAAGTAATTTTCGGATTGAGATGTGAGCTAGGATGTCCTACCAACAGAAGCCCAAAAGCCATAAACACTTTTAGCATACCAGTAGAAGGCCAAGGTGGCTGCTGAAGCTCATGATGTTACATCTGAACCATTAGATGCCTCACACGACACCTACTCACTTACGTAGCCAACATCATCATGATCTCCTCATGTGCTGCCAGGTGTTCCAGGCCAGCTTCCTAGAACATCAGAGTCTGCCACAGGCTGTCTGGTAGGAGTAGTTGAAAGAAATCTCCCAAATTCATCTGATGGGAAAGGAAGCAGGAGAGTGAAGTGTGTGGAGGAATGTGGTTAGGTCTAGATGAACACTCAGGAAGTCTGCCACCAGCCTCCCCGAGGGAGCTCATGAGCACATACACATCACATAATTTTCTTTTCCCCCTGATTAAGAGCCCAAACCCTTATAACTTGTACTACTTACTCATTAGCTGCAAGCTATATCACTCCCATGGTGGAACAACATTCTGCATGTGTGGCTAAGGAGCCACTGGCAACCAGCACTCCCAAAGGACCTCAGGTGTGTCCTGTCAGAGCATCAGAACCTTCAAAGTGGTACCTGCCTCCTACTTTAAACAATTTTTAAAAAATCTGTGGCTAGGGAACAGGGACTGTTTCAGTCATGAACTCGATGGCTGGCTCTTTGACTCTTCCCCATACACACCAGGGAGTAACAGCCTGGCTAGATCCCAGGGGAGGACATTGTAGCCAGCCCTGAGGAGACAAGATGAACTGGGGTCGGATGGAAGGGGAGGAGATCCTCCCCTGTAGGTGGACTTGGAGGGGGCGGGGAGGAGATGAGGGAGGGATGGGGAGAATGGGATGGAATGAGGGAGGGGGTTGCGCCTGGGATGCAAAGTACCTAACCTGTGATTGATATAAAAATAAATAAATTAAAAAATACATAAATAACATTTAAATAAAAAAAAGAAAAAAGAAAATAAGAATACACCATCATAAACACTTCTTTAAATTTTTTTTTTAAATTTTTATTTTTGTATCAATCAGAGGTTAGGTATTTTGCATCCCCGGTGTAGCCCCCTCCCCATAAACACTTCTATAAAGTACACATAATGTTAGAAAAAAAGTAAAAGGATATTTTTTTCAATAAATATATAACCTATGGAAAAAATCTGTGGCTAATAACTAATTTCATCTCAAAGAGTACAATTACTTGAGAAGTATCTGAGAGAGAAATAAAAAGAGACACAAATATTACTGAACATGGAATTTCATGAGTCTTTGAACTCATATTAGGGAGATACACCCAGCAAATATGTTCACAATTTCATCTGGGAACCAGCCTTTAAAATCCAGATTTAAAAATCATCCCAAGTCCATAACTGTGTGTGAGGGCTCATCTTGGCTGGCAACTTCACACACCTGACTAGAGGGAATCTCAACTGAGGAACTCCCATCAGGTTGGCCTGTGGGCATGTCTGTCAGGCATGTTTCTTGATTTCTAGTTGAAGTAGGATGGCCCAGCCTACTGTGGGCCTTAGGCATTTTCCTCAGAATAGAGAACTTGGAACTGTATAAGAAAGTTGATGGAACCTCACCTGAAGAATGGGCCAGTATCCAGTGTTCCTCTGTGGTTTCTGCTTTAGTTCTTGCCTTCTGCATCCCCCTTTGACTTCCCTCAAGGCTGGACTATAACAGAAGAGTAATCCACATAACCTTTTCCTCCCCAAACCAGCTTTTGGTCATTCTTTGTTTTCACAGCAACAGAAAGCAAACAAGGACAGCCAGGCTAAGCCTGTACTCTTCATCCTGACCATGCCATGTTTGGTTCTGAAGGTTGAATGCCTTGTTCAGCCATTGGCCAAGTACAGGTATGTCTGTGCCTCTATGCCTTGTTTCACTCTGCACTGACTCAACAGGTACAAGCCACATGCACTTAATGTTTTCTGAGTATGATGAACAAAAATTCAGCCTTATTTGTGGTGTAAACAAGTTACTGTTGGCTTTGCTGTTGGAGGTGCTCTCTTGTTTAATAACTTTTGAAGCTCTAAATGTGGCTAAGGCATCTTTTCAAACAGCAATTGCAAATGTAAATACCCCAGACAACCACTGTAGGAGAGTGAACAATGCCAGGTATACAATAATAACAAACTGATGGGCATGAAATCACTAATCAGAGTCCTCATAAATACTGCACAGGACAGCTAAAACACATGTGTGGGGCATGGCTGGCCAGTAAGTCACCAGTGGGTTGTCTGAAGGCTCTGAATTCCCAGAGCTGGAAATGCCAAACAATTACAGATATCCCGGATCTGTCTTTGGTGTGCTTGGGTCACCAAGGAGCCCAATGGTGTTGTTGCTTGTCTCTACCTACGTTAGGTAAAAACAAAGCACCAGATATGCCAGGCATGTCTCCCAGTCCTGGAGAACCAGGAGTAGGGATCCGGAGACGCTCCCTGCCTCATTCAGGGAAGTCTGAGTCATCGGAGCAACTGGCTAACACCAAAACCCCTTGTAGAGTGGGTTCTCCTTGTAGTTCTCCTTAAGCATGTCTTGGTGCTGTAAGCAACTGTTTTGTCTTGTTTTTTCTTGTTGTTGTTGTTGGTTTATTTTGTTAAAGCTTGATTCCAGGTCTTCCTAACTGACACAATGCCTTTCATTTTCTATTCTGAGAGGGATTGTTTTCATGATTTGATTATGATGCAAGATTACATAGGTCCCATAACAAGTGTCTGAGTGGATGTGAAGAAATCAGTTCCCTTTACATATGCAGCTTTTGTGGAAACAGTAAACGAGTTTCTCAAAGGCTTAAACACAGACATACATATGACTCAGTCTACTCCTATGTATCTGCCCAAGATAAAACATATGCCCACCTAACATCTTGCACATATTCTTAGCAGTATTTTCACAGTAACTCCCAAAGGAGACAACAGCAATGCCTATTCATGATGAAATGAGTAAATCACATGGTGTATATCCACACAATGGGGCATCATACAACAATGTAAAAGAACAAAGTTCTGATAAACATGACAACCTGATGAACTTTGAAAATATAGTACCATTTTGAAAGGGTGCTCTCCATGAAGATCACATGATTTTCCTGTTTGAAATCCTCAGGGTCTGAAACCTGTAGAAAGTAGGTTTGTGGTTGCCAGGAGCTGGGAAAGGAAGAAATGGAAGCAAGTAGATGTGGGATTTCTCTCGCAGTGGTGAAAGTCTGTAAATGCATTTGGGATGGTTTAGGTATAGTCTCTTCAACATACTAATAATAATTCAGTTGCCCACTTCAAATTAATAAATTAATATATGAATTATATGTCAATCAATCAGTGCATCTTATGAGATGGAGAATGTAGTTCCATTGTTAGTGTTTATTTAGCATGCACAAAGCCAGGAGTTTGATTCCTAGTATTGCACAAATCAGGCGTAGTGGTAAGTGCTTGCTAGCCCATACTAGAATGCTATATCATCTTCAGCTAGATAGTAAGTTTGAAGTCAGCATAAAATACATGAAACCTTGACTAAAAAAATGCTGGGTTGTGGTGGGCACACCTTTAATCCGAGCACTCAGAAGGCAGAAGCAGGTAGATCTCTGAGTTCAAGGCTAGACTGGTCTACATATGAGTTCCATTACAGCCAAGGATACACAGTTCAATTCCCAGAACATACATGGTGGATCACAGTTTTCTATAAATTTTCTGATGCATTTTGATGCTATTTTCTGGCATAATGAAGGTAAAACACATATACTCATAAAACAAACAAAACCACATTTTAATTTTTTGAATATCTTTAAAAAGATTACTGTACTGTAGGCATAATACTTGCCTTGCACATGTGAGACCCTGAGCTTGCTCTATGGTGATGTGAATAAGAAATGCCCTCAAAGTGTTAGTCTCTAGTTGATGACTCTGGTTGAGGAGGTTTGGGAAGAAGTATATTTCTAGGCGTGGGTGCTGAGTGCCTATGGCCTCACTCTACTTCCCAGGTTGTTCTTTCTGCTTCATGTTTGTGGTTCACAAAGTGTTTTCTCAACTTTCTGTTCCTGTTGCCATGCCTTCTGCTTGTGCCCATGCCTCTGTGCTGCCATCATGCATTCATAAAACTTAAGTTAAGGAAGCTTAAACTGGAGCGTTAAACCCAAATAAATGCATTCTTCTGTAAGTTAGTATTGCACCATGTTTTAACACAACAGAAAAGAAATAATATTGACTGTCAAAAAATGACATGTGTTAGGAAAGCTTTATCATGGCTAACAATCACCAAGAATGTGGGTCTACCTGCAGTGATTTCCCCACTTGGAACACAAAAAGTGATTCCTAGATATTTGTACAATGGATTTGTGTAAAGCTAGATAGAATATTCCATAGTTTGGAATATAGAATTCTGGTCAATTCAGTATCCTGAAATCCCAGAGACTGTCTGCAATGTTTAGGGTTTTCTTTCCCAAATAAACTATCACAAACTCTGAAATATGGTATACTCTAAGTAAAAGTTTCATCCTCTCTGTGAAAGCAGTTCTAAAGGTTTGTAATATATGTAAACATATATATATATATATATGTGTGTGTGTGTGTGTGTGTATGCTGTGTGTGCCTGGCAGTGTTGACACATGCCTTTAATCCAGGCATTTGGGAGGCAGAGGCAAACAGATCTCTGAGTCAGAAGCCAGACTCCTCTACAGAGTAAGTTCTAGTACAGCCAAGGCTACACAGAGAAATCCTGTTTTGAAAACTAATATATAAAGATAGAGAGATAAATAGATAGATAGATAGATTTTATCAACTTTTGAAAGTTTGAAACAGAGGCAGGAATTTAAAGAAATTGTTCAGTAGTGGGAGCCACAGAGCTAAGAAACTCTTCCCAGGCTCTGATGCCTTCTCCTTGCATTGGTATGGATATGGTACAAGTATTATCCCCAAAGAACCACGTTTTGGAAGTCTGGTCTCAATGTGGTTGTTTTACAGAGAGGTGGAATGTTTAAGAGATGAGAGTCTTGTAAAAGATCACTATGTCACTGGGTTCATGCACTTTGGAGGGATTAAAGAAATTATCATGGACTCTTGTTCCACACCCTTGAGAGTGGTCTCTAGACCAAAGAGAAAAATTGGCTTTATATACGTGCTCCTACTATACTGTCTACCATTTTAAGGTATAGCCAGAAAGTTACCCCAGAAAGCTACCGCAAAATTGAAAAGAAAAGCCAAGACAATGCTCTTGAACTTCCAGGACCATGAGCTAAGCAACTGTGTGTTCTTTAATATTTTGCAACCTCATGGATTCCCTTAAAGAAACATGGACCAATACATCCCACATATAAATGACTTTGTCATCTGACCTGGGCACTGACACATACATTTCGGACCTGTATGTACATATATGTGTCCCACTTTGTGAGAACTGGTCCCTAATGTAGGTCTTGCTTGATGTGCAGGCCCCATCTAACATTTTAGCTTTGGTACACTAAATCTCACTCTATGGCCCTGCACAGAAGGTATTTACCTAGTCCCTCACATGCTCTCATACTTCTAACACTTTCCAGCCAAGTCATTCAAGAAGAAAGTGAAGGGATAGGAAGAAAAGTCACATATTTTTTTTCAATGTTTTCATTTCTCTTCAGTAAGTACTACAATTCCCTTCTCCTCCCCCAGAGATGACAGAGGGTATAAAAGATTCTCTCAACAGATTGTGTGGAGTGTGAGTGGCTAGTCTATGAATTTACAGCTTACTGGCTGCAGTTGAAGGAGGAAGTCAAATATATGAAGCAAAAGGGAAGGGGGTGGGTATTCCAAATCCTTGCTTTCTTTCTTTGTACCTTGATCAGGCTTTTCCATATTTCGTGTCATAAGCCCAATTTTCTCTTTTTATGCACTAAATTTCTTCAGAGATGTACTTCATCTGTGAATCATGTTCTGAGACTCCTTCTATGGAAGTCTCTTCCCTGTCCAGCCTGCTCCAGGCTCCTCATTTACAATCCACACACCTTTGCATCTACCTTGTAGCTCTTGATTCCATATGACTTGGTATTGTTGTGGTTTGAATAGATATGGCCCACATAGACTCCTGTGTTTGAATGCTTGGCCCAAGGGGAGTGGCACTATTAGGAGGTGTGGCCCTGTTGGAGTAAGTAGGTTTGTTGGAGGAAGTGTGTCACTGTGGGGTGGGCTTTGAGGTCTCCTATGCTCAATCTCCAAACCAGTGTGCAGTCCAGTCTCCTCCTTGCTGCTTGTGGGTCAGAATTAAGAACTCTCAGCAACTTCTCCAGCACCATATCTGCCTGCACACTGCCATGTTTCCCACCATGATGATAATGGGCTAAACCTCTGAAATTGTAAGCCAGCCCCAATTAAATGCTTATCTTTATAAGAGTTACCATGCACATGGTGTCTCTTCACAGCAATAAAACCCAAAATAAGACAGCAATGATCACTAACTTGTTCATGTGTACAAATTTTACCCTCTGAAATTGTAGATATGCTTTCCAGTGACATCCAATATCTGCCGAGTGACAGACACCAGCCATTCTATTCAACAGGAAGTGAGCATACTTCCAGAAGGGTGGCCACTAGCCACTTCATATTTTTTTCTTTTGTTGAGATCACTATGTTGAGGGTAAACATAGGAGAAAAATCTTTCAGTAACTGTGCAATTGAAGTCAAACTGCTGAGAATATCAACCCTGTTCTCCACAGAACAACAGACCACAGATACATGTGTGATATATGACACCCATTACAATGGAATGTGTTCAAGTTTAGATGGATAGCTTCATTTAGATTCCTGTGTTTCTGTCTCCTGTACATCATACTAACCCTAAATTGGAGAGATTCACTGAACATGGATGTGCAATTACATTTATAAACTAAATAAAGATACCAATATGATGATGCACATTAGCAATTCCAGGACTTTAGAAGTGGAGTCACGAGTCAAAGGCACGCTGTGCTTCATAGCAAGTTCATTTTCTCCCTGAGATATATTAGACCAAATCACAAAGAACAGAAACAAATAAACAGAGGCTGGAGAAATGGCTCCAGTTTCCACCACACATACCAGGCTGCTCATACTCTCAATAATGCCAGCCCCAGGGGATCTGATGCTCCCTGCTGAACTCCACAGGCACATGCACTAACAGGTGCACATATGGGTATGCACACATACACACATACACATAATTAGCAATAAGATATGTCTTTAAAAATCAATATATCTTAAAGAGAACCATAAAGGTATAGATGGTCTTCTGCCTCCAGATTGGAGTTTGACAAGGTCAAGCCACTTGCTGCAAAAGTAGATAAGAACCAGCTTCCTCATGTAAGTCTTTTGCTATCACAGTGATGCTATTTAAGAATGCTGCTCCTCAGAGCAGCTTTGAGGTATTCAGTGTGTGCAGCAGCATGTGCTTTGAGTGTTAGAGCTATTTATGGTGACAAATCAGAAGTTTGTCTAATAGCAAAATCTCTAAGTAACTATATAGAGGTTGGATATTTACCCAGGGTTTTTTCAGTTGTTCTTGCTCTTGTTGTTATTTACTTTGAGACAGGATCTCATGTAGGCAAGCTATGTAATTGAAGCTGGCCTGGAACTCCTGATCCTCTTACCTCTTGAATGCTGGGATTAGAGGTGTTAGCCACCATGCCACCTGAGAGACCATATAGTAACTGAGGTGGGTGAAGTATTAAATAGCTTGACCCAAATCATGAAAAACAACATATGTGGGGAATCTTGACTGTCAGACCCGTGTGTTTTCTTAGAGTCCTATAGATTTTACCTATTTTTCTCTCTCCTTTGTGTTCACAATCACAACTCAGATAGTACCTTTGAGCTGCACACTATATTCAAGTTTTTCCTATTCACACACCTTCCAAACACATCCACAGTACAACAACTTCACACAGTGATTCACCACCTACATTGCATCCATCACCTGCTGTCAGCATAACAGTTGTGACTCCTCTCTGCTCAGCCCTGTTCCTTTAAGGACAGAAGCAGTGAGTAATGCGTGCACGCTGCCAGCACAAGTGAAATGTGAACATGTGCCTGAGCTCAAGCATGTGCAGTGATAAGAAAACGTACACAGTGCTCTTCCCTTCTGAGAAACAAGAGGAGACAAAAGATACTTCATATAGAGAAGAGGGGAAGGGGATTTTTAAATCTGATCTTTGAATCCACTTTTAGGGACATTTACCCTATGGAATATAAAGGTTGTTGTTGTTTTTTAAAAAGATTATCCGAGTCCCATTCTATAAACAATTGGACAGAGGTGTGGACACACCCGGGACACTTCTCTAGTTATTTTCCCAGGGAAGAGCAAACCTCTATACTTACTTTTGTTCTCTGGGCTGAGGCTTTGCTGTGTTTGGTCCTGAGTTCCCTTCTTCCTTTGAAGTAGTTACAGGAAAGTACTCTGGTGCTAGGCACAGGGCTAGTCTCTAGAGAGAATAGTTTGTGGGTGTTCTCTATTGTTTGCTTGCCACCACCCCATGAAAGCTATAAAAACCAGGGATGAGGGTGGCTCACTGTTGTAAGTAAGGCTGGAGGGCTGGGGCTATAGCTCAGGGTGGTGGTGCACTTGTTCACTTGCATGTTTGTGTGAAACTCTGGGTTCAATCCCCAGCACTGCAGAAAAAGAGACTGGACAATAGCAGGATCAGTTAAACACACATGTGGTTAAAAGTTTCTTTGTCTGCAAATTGAGTAAGAAATGAGTGGAACCCATTGGACACTGAATTGCCATGTGCTACATCTGTGCAGGGGTTCTAGGTTATCTCCATGCATGGTACTTGGTTGAAGTATCAGTCTCAGGAAGGACCTATGTGCTCAGAATTTTTAGTTCTGTTGCTCTCCTTGTGGAGCTCCTGTCCTCTCCAGATCTTTCTATTCCCCACTTCTTTCATAAGATTACCTGCACTCTGCCCAATGGTAATGGAAACAGGGACCGCCTCTGATATGAACTGATTGGCCTGCTCTTTGACCACCTCCCGCTGACGGGGGAGCAGCCTTATAGGCCACAGAGGAAGACAATGAAGCCACTCCTGATGAGACCTAAGAGACTAGGATCTGAAGGAAGGAAAAGAAGACCTCCCCTATCAGTGGACTTGGGAGTGGCATGTGTGGAGAAGGGGACACAAGGAGGGATTGGGAGGAGAGGAGAAAGGGCACTAAAGGAGGGATACAAAGTGAATAAAGTGCAATTAATAAAAATTAAAAAGAAAATAAGAAATGAGTGTGTCTCTGTTTATGTGGACATGCACTTGCTCACTTGCTACATTTACAGGTATGGATGTCAGAACACAACTAGATTTAAAAAATAATAAATACATATCAGACCCAAGGACATCTGCATTAAATAAGATATGGACTGGAATTTTCTATTAGCTTTTTTATTTATTTTTGTGATGTTTGGGAATTGGCCTCAGATCCTGAGGCATTTTAAGGCAAAATAGTTGTATACAATATGTTATTCTGAATTTGAATTCTGTCAAAATTTTTTTATTTTGTAGCTCATGACAAAAACTTTTCTGATTTTGCCTTTTATAGGACAATCAAACCTTGGTGTCTTGAATTCAACTCTAAATTGTCTTACACTCATTTGGAATGTAGTGGCATCTGTGAAGAAACTGTTTAGCCAACAAATTTCCAAGCTACTGCATAGCACATAGGTGTTTGACAAATTCATTGGTGGTCCCCACAGATTGGTATATTTGAATGCCTAGGGAGTGGCACTATTAGGAGGTAAGGCATTGTTGGAGAGAATATCTCACTGATGGTGAGCTTTGAAGTCTCAGAAGCTCAAGGTATGCCCAGTGTCTTTCTGTGTTTTTCTTCATGCTGTGTTTGAATTCAGATGTAGAACTCTCAGCTCCTTCTACAACACAATGTTTGCATGCATGCTTCTATGCTTCCCACCATGATGATACTGGACTAAGCCTCTGAACTGTAAACCAGCCCTAATTAAATACTCTCCTTTATAAGAGTTGCTGTGGTCATGGTGTCCCTCCACAGCAATAAAAACCCTAATTAAGACAACTTGTTAAAAAAATAGCCAGACACTTGACAACCCAAACAAAGGCAGTTCTTTTTCATGATTGTTCCCTATTTTAAGTGAGACATTAACATTTATTGAGAACATGACAGTGCCTTTTCAGAGTCATTCAGGAAGTACTTAACTAATTGGAGTCCCTTTTAGTGTGCTGGAATGAATTCCCCAGAAATAATTCTATAATTCATACACCTATTAAAATGTTATACATTCTAACCCACTCCTGAAACACCCACTCTTGCAGCTGAGCTGAATTAATTAGGTTTCATTTTTTAAAATCAAACTTTGAATCCTATTATATACTTATTAAAATGTTGGTTAAAACCTTAAATGAGGTAGTTTCTCTGATTTCCTTATGGCCTCATCACCTCCATCTGTATAATGTCTGTGTTAAGCTGGTACAGGCAGCATCAACACTTATGGCTTTAAATCTTACATATCTAGGACTGGGGAGATGACTCTTACTTATTTTGTAAGTACAATGGCCTGAGTTTAGTTCTGACTCACTCACCTGTAACCTTTGGGCTCCTACCTGGAGGGTCCCAGGGTGGGTAAGCCTCAAAGATGGTGAAGATTACCTCGGGCCTACAAACTATGTGTACTGTGGCATATGTGCTACCACACACACACACACACACACACACCTCCCACAACAAAACAAAAGAACTCTGTGCATTTGAGGACACCATCACCAAATGCTTGTCAGTAGGCTCCTCTTCTGCACAGTGTTTCTGCCCTAATTAAATCAGCTGTCATATACAGGTCAGGCAAGCACATGCCTAGCAGAGAAAATCACTGTTGATATATTTAATAGCTATAGTAAATAACATCTTGACTAGAAGGAGTACTGCCCTCACATAAATATGACAATAAATGACAAGATGAATGTAATTGAGCTTAGCATGGTGGCATCTACTGGTAGTCACAGCATGTTGAAGCTAAGATGGGAGGATTGCAAATTCAAGAAAAGCCTGAACTCCATAGCAAGACTCCATGCAAACAAGGAAAATGAATTTGAAGAGTTGATAAGAGTGTCCCTTTTCCCATCAGAAAGAACAGATTTGGTAAATAATGATTATAATCACAGTCTTCATTTTGAAAAGCTACAAAACGAACCAACACAAAGACAGTGGTAACCTAGCTTAATTCCAGACACAGGAATATGATCCCTAGACAATCAGGGCAGTGAGGCATGAGTAGGCTCTGGATACAGAAGCTTTACCTCTATGATGACAACACCCATCTATAGTGACTGCAGAAGGACTTAAGGCTCACAAAGCTCAAGCCTCACTGCTGACACTGTTCCACTCTGCTCACAAGATGGCTGCTGCCTCTTTATCCTATTGCCACTGTTTCACCACACAGAAAAGCACACACTGCTACTTCCCTCTCCCCTTACCTACATGCCTGCTTCTTTCTGGAGGACACTCACCCAGTCACCTTTGTGACTGTGAGTGATTATCACTGCCATGGACTTCATTCAAATTATGTAATTATGTCGCTAACTTGGCATATTCTGAGATTTGCCTCCCTGAGTCAAGGGTTAGAAGAAAGGCCAAGGGAGATGGGAAGCCAGGCAAATTGGTCATTTTGTAATAATTAGGATTCATAATATGTAGCATTTTTGCCTGTCTCTTCAGAAGAGCAAAACTGGAAAATCCGTTTCTCATTGTATGGTTCTACTATACAGTGCCATAACATAAATGTTCTCAGGTGCACTAAAAACATGCATACTGGAGTTTTCTTTGATTCATGATTAACGTTGCACTGAAACCTTAAGGTCTGTGTAAACATGAATTGTTATCATACTTGGTAATTTTTTTTCAGGTCACATCTCACTGTTGTCTGGGTTCTTTTGTTTTGTTTTGTACTTCATGAAGAGAGTCTACTGACACAATTCACATTGGGTGGAACAACCGGAATAAAGTTATAATGGATCTTCAAGATCCACTATTATCAGAGAAATACAGTGAAGATGGAGTCATGGTTTGAGTGGCAACTCTTCCCCTTCAGCTTGGGTCTTGATTGTGTGGTTCCCAGATGGAAATGTTATTTTGGGGGACTTTAAAATTTGGTATGTATGGTCCTGTGAGATAAGTTATCTGTTGGAGGTTTTTGCTGCCGAAACTGAGAACCAAAATTCACTCCTCAGATTTCACATGGTGGAAGGAGAGAATTGACACCTGCCAGTGGTCCTCTAACTTCCATAAAGGAAGGTGTACTTACACTCCCTGAACATATTCTGCCCTTACACACACACACACACACACACACACACACAAACACACAAACTAAGATAAATATGTCATTTTAAATGTTGAAAAATACAAAGGTTAAAATAAGATCTTTGGTGGGTTACTAAGTGGTGTCTTATCACTAAGGTGTGTCTTGGAATTTGCCTCATTATCTTGGCTTTTCCCTCCATCTCTTTGCTTTCTGTCACCAGAAGGTGAACAGACTCCTGTACATGTTTTGTGGCCATGGCCTATTATCAAGAGCCCAGGACAAAGGATGAACTCTCTCAAGCCATGAGCCAAGTAGGTCTTTCTTCTTGTATGTTGTTCTCTTATATATTATGATCATAAGTACTGCCAAAACTAACATGTTTACATGGGAGGTGATAATTTTGATAACAAAGATAAAGGGTTGGGTTGTACCCCAAGAGTACCATGCTTTTCTAGCATGCTTACAGTTGGGGTCTGTGATGGTTCACTTGTTATCACCTTGACTGACACAAGCTGGGGTCAAAACAGAACCTTAGTTGAAAAATGCCTCCATCAGATTGGCCTATGAACACGTCTGTTGGGGACACTTTCTTGATTAATGATTGATGTGGAAGGGCCCAGCCCACTGTTGGAGATGCCAAGCCTGGGCAGGTGGTCATGGGTTATATAAGAAAGAAGGTTAAGTGAGCAAGGATGCATCATTCCTCCATGGCCTTGCATCAGTTTCTGTTACTAGGTTCCTGCTTGGGTTCCTGCCCTGACTTCCATTCACAGTGGACCATAAGCTTTAAGAGGAAAGAAACCCTTTCCTCCCCATATTACATTTGGTCATGGTGTTTTATTACAGCAGTGGAGAGCAAACTAGAACAAGGTCACTCCCAGAGAGAAAATAGAACAAATCCAAATGCAGAAAAAGTCAGGGTGCTGTGTGTGTATATTCGTGTATGTGTGGGTGTATGTATGTGTGTATGTATATGTATGTGTATATATATATGCTTGTATGTATATGTGAAAATATATATATATGTAAATATGTATATGCATGTATGTATATGTGTAATATGTGTATGCACATTTGTATGTGAATGTAGGTGTGTAAGTGTGTAAATGATTTTTTAGGCACTGTGGGAAAGAACTTAAGACCCAAAACATTAAAGATAATGTCAAAATGAAATAAGCACTTAAATATAGGCAGAAAAGAATTATATATCAACCATATACAAATTGAAGTGACATATGTAAGAGTTGTCATATTTGAAAACAATTTTAAGGTACTTTTTCCCATAGCCCTTAGGTATACACAATGCCCGAGGACCAAGTAATTGTAGATGGAGACCTGCATCATATTTCATTTCCAAACAACATCAGGAAGCCCATTCAGAACTATTTCCACCACTAAATAACATTCATGTTGGAACATGCATGTATCTTGCTACATTTAATGGGATGTGAGGTTGCCCCATGGTGGCTGAGGGGAAAGGCCAAATATAGTCTTAGAAAACTTTTACATATCACTGTGTGAGCTCTTGAAACAACAAGGGATCCAGAGACAGGGCCACAACAGCTCCCTGGGAGAGTGTGTGGAGAGTAAAAATTTAGAGGTAAACTGTCCCTCACAGGCTTATGTTTAACCATTTGGTCCCCAGTTGTAGTCACTATTATGGGAGGCTGTGAAACCTTTGGAGATTAGGCCCTTGCTGGAGGAGATGAATCTTTGTGTGGGGTGCAGGTGAGGTGCATCGTCTGCTTCCTTGTCTACTGAGAGGTAGACAAGTAGCTACCTCATGATCCCACTGCCATGGAGTTGCCATGCATCCTCAGCCATGGTATATGATGATGCAGGCTGGGTAGTGGTGAACCTGCCTTTCAGCTGGAATTCCTGGGTGCCTCAGACCCAGAGTGCTGAGATGTGCTGACTGCCTACTTGTTCTCCTGACCATAAAATTTCTCCAAATCAGTCATACATGTAGGTTGCTCTTAGATAGCACACTCTGTGAGTAATATTTTCAGGATGCTTGACACTAAGATTAGATGAAACAGGACCAAAATGGCTTATGAGCCAAGCAGGGTGGTATCAAAGGGCCCCTGTTTTTGTTAGGGTGATATTCCTCCATATATCTATTTCCATGGAAACCCCTCAGAGCCTTCCATGCTCTTCTGGACTCACTGTCCACTGCTTCTTGGAAAAACCGAATTAAATGTCCAAAATGACTGAGGTTTTTGTTGTTGTTTTGTTTTGATTTTTCATTTATTTTTTATTTTTATTTTTTTTGCTTTAGAAGTTCTGTGGTGTTTCTTACTTTGAAGGTGGGGCTAGCAATTCCCCAAACAGGATGCAGCTCCAAAAAGGGTCCTGATTGCTCTAAACCATATTTTCCCTCACGGGTCCTTAGCTTTTCCCCACAGGTGTCTTGTTTTCTGTAGCCATGTGAAACCTACAGGAGAGTTTAAGGAGTTTGAGCAAGGCAGGACTCCTCATGTCCTTTAGGATCATTTTGCCTCTGAGTGTTTAATTTTGAGGAAAACCTGCACCCTACTCTGGAGAAAGATCCCCTTGAGAAGCTGGGGCTGAATACAGTCAGAATGGGCAGCAGGTTGTTGCTCCTTGCTAGTAATCCTCTTGTGAGGAGGGGAAATTGAGTAGTAGTGTTACTTTTTTCATTGCCCATGCATGAGGCTATTTTTTGAAATGATGACTACACTTTTAGCTTTGATCAAATAATTTTGGGGTCCTTATTAAAGGAATAGTTAATAATATATCAGTGTCTCAAAATTGTTCCAGGTCAAGCTCCCATTGCTTTTCTTTTCTTTTTCTTGTTTGGAATTTAAGTCATCCACAGGCTTAAATTTTCACTCTTTCTGTTACTGTAAGTTAGACTCTTAACCTGTTTTTGACATTGAAACTCTTGGTAATACATATTACTCAAGTTGTGAGTATTGACTATTGCATACAAACTAAGGGAGTCTTTTTTTGATCGGACTCATGGAAGGACAGTTGTCCCAGAAAATATGAAAGCAGGAGAATTTCATTATCTATGTTTAATGCTTTTACTAGCTCGTGAATATTTATCAACAGGGTATGAGGTTAGATTCAATATTTACCCAAATACAATAACATCATTTTTTGTGCTCTGGATTTTAATTGATACAAACTGAAGTGCATTATTATAGTAGTAGGTCTTCTGTCTTTTTCTTTGCATTTTTTTCAGTTGTAAACTTCAGCACCTATTCAGCACTCTAGGTTTTTTTGAGATGTCATTGCTTGTGTATCCCTGGCCCAAGAGTAGCCAAGGCTACACAGAGAAACCCTGTTTCAAAACAAACAAACAAAAAGAATTGTGGATTAGTTTTTATTCAGAAATGATAAGAATATATCAAATAACAAATTTATAAATTCTCAATGAGTCTTACATAAACCTATAGGATAGGAAGTTCAAGCTGAAATCTACGCACCTAGAGAGGATATACAAGAAGGAGGACCCAGGTTGGTATGATCAATGCTTGTTTGAATGAACAAATGGGATGGACATTGAGTGGAGGAGAAAACAAGCAACAGAACAGGAGCAT
>JAQQSO010001423.1:0-16519 GCA_028658305.1 Pachyuromys duprasi
AATTTTTAGGAGTCCACTGGTCAACAGATGGACCAAAAATACCAAAGGAAGTGATAAATAAATTATAAACACTTAAGGTAAATGTTTATAAGACAGAAGTACAACACCTAATAGGATTGTTTGGCTATTGGAGACAGCATATCCCATATTTACAAATATTCTTACAACCATTGTATAAAATAACAAGGAAAGCACAGGACTTTATATGGACCAACTAACAGGAAGATGCAGTAAAGTTAATATTAGAATATATTAAACAATACCAGGCTCTGACATATATACAGGAAAATGATGACATTATTATACTATATATGCATGGATATGGTAATTGGAACATCTTTGCAAAAAATAAAAATGTGCTAAGGCCAATTGGATTTTATACCAAAAAATTCCCATGGTCAGAAAACAAATATTCGCTGTTTGAAAAACCAATATGGACCTTATATGAGGCCATAAGAACAGTGCAATCTGTTAAGACAGAACTCGGTGACAATCCGAACACCGATACCCTTACTAGATTGGGTATAGGCACCGAGAGGCGTGGGCAGGTCTACCCACGGAAGGAAAGGTACTGCAATGGAAATGGTACCTGTCGGAATTCCTTTGGGTTGTACCTCTGTATGCATAGGGGACGGCGTCAAAGATGTCGGAGTCAATACTGCAGACCGACAGCCCTATGACTCCAGAAGGCATGACCTTCCCAAACATCTCCCCTCCCCAGAAACAGATGCCAATGGGGCAATGGGGTACAGAGGAATACTCCCCCACTCTGGTTAATGCCTGGTTCATCAACCACTATGAACAATAATATGCACTGAAAAGCAACAGCCTACAGACCGGGGGATGACATGGTGATATCGGAACAAGGCACAGAAAAGTCAGCTCAACATGCAGAAGTCATAGCAGCATTATTAGCTGCCAGACCATGTCTTAAAGAAAATCAAAAATTCCTGTATGTATTTACAGACTCCTGGTGTGTAGCTAATGGAATAGCTATTTGGTCAGGAAAATGGAAGTTAGCTGGATGAAAGTTAGGAGGTAAAGATATTTGGTCCAAAAAATCATGGATAGAATTAGATGAGATAGCTAAGCATTCTAAAGTATTATAGGCAATTAAGCTAAAAACAGCATGGGAAGTAAGAGAAAACAGAAATGGAAAGATTAAATTAAAAGAAAATTGGAAAATACAAGAGCCAGACATACAGGTATTCCTATAAGTAGAGAAGAAATTTTATATTTACACAAGAGGGTAGGACACATAGGACAACATGCCATGGAGCAATGGTTTAGACAGAGGCATCTTAAGGCAAATAGAACAGATATTAAATGGGCATTACAGCAATGTAAGGATTGTCCAGCATCACAAATGAGATTTAGACATAATTATAGAGGAATTGTAGGACATATACTACATTTAAATAAGATAGTACAAATTGTCTATATTGGACCCTTGTCAAAATTTAAAAATAAATATGCATGTACAATGGTGGATATATGTACAGGATTGGAACTAGCAAGAACATCACCATATCCAGATCAACAAGATGCAATTTTAACAATATTAACATGGTGCACCATACTAGGAACACTGGAAGTAATACAATCAGATCAAGGAACACATTTTACAGATAAAGACATTCAAAGAATAGCTAAACAGCTTAACATACAATGGGATTTCCATAAGGCATATACTCCAACAGCTGCAGGAGCCATAGAAAGATTTAATGGCCTGTTAAAAGTTTATTAGACCAAAATCCCTGCTTCTTCAGCAGAGGCAATGCTTTCATTATTAAATGCCTCAATACTTGCTGTTCAGGAGGCTAATTACTCACTTACAGAGAATTGCTGGATATGTTATTCTCCACAACCTCCCTTTTATGAGGGAATTGCTTCATTTGGGACCATTAGACCCACCAATGAATCCAAAGAGCTACGCTGGTGTCCTGCTCCAAGACAAGGCCTTACCCTTGAGAGCGTTTCCGGCATAGGTTTATGCCTCTTGGGACCTAGGATGATTCCCCCTGCTTCTCTTAGTAACATTTGCAATTCCTCCATAATTGTTAATGCTTCCTTTTGGCTTTTTGCTGCTCCCAATGATTCATTTTTTGCCTGTTCTTCCGGATTGACTACATATATTTATACCCCTACATTTCTAGCTCATAAAGATTTTTGTGTGCTAGTTAAGGTTCTCCCTCGCCTCACTGTTCATTCATCTGGAGACTTTCTTAACTTTTGGGAACAAAAAGATTTATCTATGCATAGGCCCAAAAGAGAGCCCGTGACTGCTATAACACTTATTGTTCTTTCGAGCCTTGGAGCTGCAGGTGCGGGGACCGGGATTGCCTCTCCCTAGTCACCTCTGGACAGCGCTTCAATGAGCCAGCCAGAGTCATTAAAAGGAAGGCATCAAGGACCTAACGGACTCCCTAGCTTCCCTTTCAGAAGTGGTTTTGCAAAATAGAAGAGGCCTAGACCTCGTCTTTCTCAATGAAGGAGGTCTTTGTGCAGCATTAAAAGAAAAATGCTGCTTCTATACAGACAAGGCAGGACTAGTTAGAGACAGCATTAAGCAGGTAGAAGAAAATCTTAAAAAGCGACAATTAGACAAAAACGTGAGGCATGGTATCAAAATTGGTTTCTACTTCCCCCCTTTTTATGACTCTCCTTCCCTCCATTCTCGGCCCCTTTGTTGGCCTTCTACTTCTCCTCTCCTTTGGACCCTGGACATTTAAAAGATTAACTGATTTTGTTAAAGGACTAGGCAGACGGTGTCGGTCCATTACCATCAGCTCGCTACCACCGAGGCTGACCAAGATCCTTATGAGGAGCCCCTGGGCTCGCCCTCATCTGCCGTTGATTTCTCTCAGCTGGCTCAGAGTTCCCCTCAGAGACAGTTCCAAAAATGGCTTCGGAGACTCTAATGAAGACAGGAGCTTCACTGTTTTTGGATTGAGAGAGGGGGAGATGTTGGGAACAAATGTGGCTTAGAGTAAAAGACTCCCCTCGCTGAGAATTGCTGACCCCCGAAAACAACAGCCATGCAGTCAGAACTGGACATTCCAGAGATAAGGAAGCTCCCAGGTGGAAGGACATTCCAAGTTTGCAAGCTGCCCAGGCGGAACCACTCCTCTCGTAGGAACATTACCTTCCCCCTCCCTGCTCCTTCCTTTCTCCGCTTTTAAAACTGGTACTTTTCATCCCATTAAACGAGACCTTGACAAGGAAACTGCTTGGTCTCCGTCCTCCTTTCCCACCCATTTTTCTTTCAGGCTTGGATCCCCTCGGACCCCACGAATAACTAGGTCCCGAGGGTCAGGGCACACCATCTACTCCTTTTCTGTATGCAATATACAGGCAGCCATCAGGAAGCACCCTACATATATGCCCACATGTACATATATTGTGCCACCCACAATACTCCAGCCTGTACCCAGACATCCCTTGTCCTCCCTCATGGATTAGCATATTGTTTGCTTCCTCACAACCAAATATTTGATTTTCTACATCCTTCTGGAACAAGCCCTTATAATCCCGAAAATACACGAGCCTATTCTGATCAATGGTGCCCTGCAGAAAGAACATCTACCTTTCCAGAAAACCTCAAACCTCATGCACTGGCTTACATCCATCACTTCCACTTGAGATTTAGCTGTGACTTGGGCTGCCCACAGGACAATACCTGGACACACCCATGCAAACTTTTTTTGCCATACCTGCCATTCCTCCTCCCCTTTTCCAGTTCTACCATTAGTGACTCACAAGTGCACGTGCCGTTTCAATTAAGAATTCATTTATTTTTAACAATGTCAATGGGATTTTAAAGTTATTTTTCGGGGGAGAGAGAACTTCTCCACAGCATGACACCCATTTATTGGTTATCTGCCTCAATCATGGATGCCATCTCTGTGGTTGCCTCAACCCTGGTAGACTCACCTGTGTTGGTGCTTATGGTTGGGGTTGGGATTGTGGTTGCACATGCTGGGGTGATGTTTTGCTTGCTAGGTAGGTCATCTTACCTTTCCATAAAGGTATTACAGTGGTATTATGAAATAACAGTGGAATTATGACATCATAAAGATATTATGACAGCATAAGGGAATTCAGACATCACAATGGAATTATGACATTGAAATGGTATTATGACATCATAATGTTATCATACTATCATAAGTTTTATGACATCATAAAAAATAATTTTGTCATAATAGTATTATGAATAAAAATAGATTTATGATATCACAAAGGAATTTTGACCTCCGAATGTTATTATGACATCAAAATGGTATTTTCACTTAAAAATGCTATTAAAATATCATAATAATATAACTTTATAATGCTATTGTTTTATCATAATGTTATTATGAAATAAAAAGGTCTTATGATATCATAAGGGTCTTATAACATCATTAGTGTCTTATGAAATTATAATAGCATCATTTCATCATAATAAAATATGACATCATAATGATATTCTTTCGTCTTAATGGAATTATGTCATATTGGAGTCATTCCCTCCTAATGGCATTATTTCATCATAATTATATTATGGCATCAAAATGGATTTATGACATCATACTGGTATTATTATATAATCATACTGACATCCTTATTCTATGACATCGTAATGGATTCTAAGACATTGCAATGTTATGACATCATAAAGGTATGACAAAGATATAAGTATGACATCATAATGTAGTTATAATGGCATTACGAAACCACTATGGTATTATGACATCATAAAGGTATTATGATATCATAAAGTCATTATTTCATTTTAAAGGCATTTTGAAATTCTTATTTTCTTTTAAGATCCCAATGGATTCTATGTCATCATTATGTCATAATGACATCATTATGGTATTATTTCCTTATAATGGCATCATGATATCATTAATGAATTATGAAATCACAATGGAGTTAGGATATCATAAGGGTATTAATTCATTTTAATAGTATTATGAACTCTCAATGGAATTATAATGTCACAATGGGATTATGACATCTAGAGGGTATTATTTCATCACAATTGAAATATGATATCATCACTGTCTTATGACATGATAGAGTACTTATGACATCATAGTGGTATTATGCCCTCATAATAGCATTATTTTGTCATAATTGTGGTGGAATTATGACTCCATAATTGTATTGTCTCATGATAATGGAATTATGACATCACAATGGAATCCTGACATCATAATGATATGAAGCGATCCTCATGCAATTATGACATCATAATGATATTATTGAATCATACTGGTTTTATTACATCACAATGGCAGTATTACCTCACAATGGTATTATATTATCATAAGACTAGTAGGATATCATAATGATATGACTTCATCATAATGGCATTATGAACTCATAATTGAGATCATAAAGGAATTATGATATCATACTGGTATTATGAGGGCGAGAAGCAATGATAGATCTGGGGGAGGTTGGTGAAACTTGGGGAGAACAAGAGCTCCACAAAGTCCAAACTGAGCAGGGCATAGGGGTCTTGTATGAGACGGTTTCTACAATCAAGGACCATGTGTGGATATGGCCTGGATCCCCCGCTCAGATGGGGCCCATGATAGCTCCTTGTTGGACTGAAGACCGTACTGAGGGAAACAGGGACTGTTTCAGACATGATCTTGATGGCTGACTCTTTGACCCTCCCCCATACAAGCTGGGGAGTGACAGACTGGCTAGATCCCAGGGAAGGACATTGCTGCCAGCCCTGAGGAGACAGGATGAGCTGGGGTTGGATGGAAGGGGAGGAGGTCCTCCCCTGTTGGTGGACTTGGAGGGGGCAGGGAGGAGGGAGATGAGGGAGGGAGTGGGAGGGTGGGAGGGAATGAGGGAGGAAGCTACGCTTGGGATGCAAAGTACCTAACCTGTGATTGATATAATAATAAATAAATTTAAAAAAACCAGAATTATGGTATCATAGTGTAATTAGGACTTCATAATGATCATATTGCATCACAATGGTATTGTGACATCATTATGGTGTTATGAAACTTTAATGTCATTATTTCATCATAATGGAAATATTACATAATGCTATCATTTCAAAATAATGAAATTATAACTTAATAATGTAATGGCATTATGAGTTCATTATTATATTATGAAAATTATAGAATTATGACATCCTAAAGGATTTTTGACCTCAGAATTGTTTAATGACATCATAATGGTACTATGACTTCAAAGTATTCTAATGACATTATAATGGACTTATGACATAATAATGGTATTATTTCCACATAATAATATTATTACATTGTAATTTGAATTATTATGTCACAATTTTATTATGACATCATAAATGTATTTTGACCTAAAAATGCTATTATTACATCATACAAGAGATGGAAGAAAGAATCTCAGGTGTGGAAAATATAATGCTAGCAATCGATGAATCCAACAATGAAAATATTAAATCCAAAAAATGCCTGACAGAGACCATCCAAGAAATCCAAGACAATATGAAAAGGCAAAAATCTAATACTAATAAGAATAGAGGGAAAAGGTTGTGTCCTCCAAGGTCCAGAAAATATTTTCAACAAAATCATAGAAGAAAATTTCCCCATCTTAAAGGAGAGGCTTATGGGAATACAAGAGGCCTACAGAACACCTAATAAATTAAACCAGAAAACAAAACAATCAAACAGTAAGTACACAGAACAAAGAAAATCATAGGAAAAGCTGCAAGGGAAAAAGTCCAAGTTAATATAATGACAAAACCATCAGAGCCAAACCTTCACAAAGATTATGAAAGGCAGAAGGAGCTGGAAAGATATCACGCAGACCCTAATAGGACACAGATGTCAGCCCAGGCTACTATACCCAGCAAAACTCTCAGTCACCATAGATGGAGAAGACAAGATTTTCAAAGACAGAAACAAATTTAAACAATACCTACCCACAAATCAAGTGGGTACATAATAGAAGGAAAAATACAACCTGGGAAAACTAACTACATTCAGGAAAACAAAGGAAACAAATAATCTCACTACAGCAAAACTAAAAGTAGCCAAGCACACAAACACAGTAACACAACCAACAGCAAAATCAAAACATCTAACAGCCACTGGTCATTAAACTCCCTCCACATCATTGGATTCAAATCTCCAACAAAACATCACAGACTAACAGAATGGGTATGTAAAAAAGATCCAACAATCTGTTGCATACAAACACACACCTTAATCATAAAGATTGACAGCTGGAAGTAAACAGCTGGAGTAAACAGCTGGAAGATAATTTTCCAAGGAAATGACCCCAAGAAGTAAGCAGGAGTAGCCATTCTAATATGTAATAAAATAGATTTTCAACCAAACTTAATCAAAAGAGATGGGGAAGGTCATTTCATACTCATCAAAGGAAAATTCCACCAAGAAGACATTCCCATTCTGAACATTTATGCCACAAATTCAAAAGCACCCACATTTGTGCTTTTGAGTTAATAAAATACAATAAATGAATAAAACTGAAACCACAAATAGAGCCCTACACATTAATAATGGTACACTTGAAAATTCCACTCTCAACAAAGGACAGGTCAACATAACAGAAATTAAAGAAAGAAACTCTGACTATAACCGAGGCCATAAATCAAATGGACCGAACAGTCATCTACAGAACCTTTCACCCAAACAAAAAGAGTTTACCTTCTTCTCAGCCCCTCATGGAACCTTATCCAAAATAGACCATATAGATGGCCAGAAAGCAAACCTCAAAAGACACAATAAGATTGAAATAGTCCCTTGAATTCTATCTGACCATGGACTAAGGCTGGACTTCAACAACAATAGAAATAGCAAAAAGCCTACACACGGAAACTGAAAAAGTCACTACTCATTGACAGCTGGCTCAGGGGAGAAATAATGAAAGAATTTAAAGATTTCCTAGAATTCAATGAAAATGACGGCACAGCACACTCAAAATCATGGGACTAAATGAAAGCAGTGCTAAGAGGAAAATTCACAGCACTGAATGCAATCAAGAAGAAATTTGAAACATCTCATACAAGCAAATTAAAGGCTCATCTGAAAGCCCTAGGAAAAAAAGGAGCCAACAAACACAAGAGGAGCAGACAGTTGGAAATAATCAAACTATGGGCTAAAATCAATCATTTGGAAAAAATAAAACAATTCAAAGAATCAATGAAACCAAGAGCTGGTTCTTTGAGAAAATCAACAAGATAGACAAACCCTTAGCCAAATTAAGTAAAAGGCAGAGAGACACCATCAAAATCAACAAAATCAGAAATGAGAAGGAGACCTAACAACAGACACTGATGAAATCCAAACAATCATCAGGTATTACTTCCAATGACACTCTGCCACAAAATTTGAAAATCTAAATTAAATGGACAATTTTTTGATAGATTCCACTTGCCAAACCTGAATCAAGAACAGGTGAATCAATTATATAGTTCTATATCACCTAAGGAAAGAGAAGCCATCATCAAAATCTCCCATCCAAAAAAAAGTCCAGGGGCAGATGGTTTTAGTTAAGAATTGTACCAGACCTCCAAAGAAGATCCAACACCAGTACTCTTAAAAGCATTCCACTAAATAGAAACAGAAAGAATATTACCAAACTCATTCTATGAAGCCAGTGTCACCTTGATACCTAAACATCTCAAAGACCCAGCAAAGAAAGAGAATTTCAGGCCAATCTTGAAATTTGAGGCAAAAATACTCAATAAAATACTCGCAAACCAAATTCAAGAACACACCAAAGATATCATCCAACATAAACAAGTAGGTTTCATCCCACTTGTCAGCGTCATGAGTAGAACACCAACAGCAAAGGGTCTAATATCAACTATCCAAGAAATGGGACACATGAAACTGAAAAGGTTCTGTAAATCAAAGGACACTGTAATCAGAACAAAATGACATCCTACATACAGGGAAAGGATCTTCACCAACCTTACATCTGACAGAGGGCTTAAATCCAGAAAATATAAGGAATTCATAAAGTTAAAAGCAACATATTAAGTAACACAGTTACAAAATGGGGTAGAGATGCAAGAGAAACACATAAAGAAATGCTCAACATCCTTAGTCATCAGGGAAATGCAAAACAAAACAACCATGAGATTTTGCCTTTCACCTGTCAGAATGGTTAAGATCAAAAACTCGAGTGACAGCACATGCTGGAGAGGATGTGGAGAAAGTGGAACTTTCCTCCATTGCTGGTGGGAATGTAAACTTGTTCAACCACCTTGGAAATCAGTCTGGCACTTTCTCAGATAATTACAAATACTGCTTCCTCAAGATCCAGCTATACCACTCGTAGACATATATCCCAAGGAGTCTCAAGTACAAAACAAGGACATTTGCTCAACCATGTTCAAAGCAGTTTTACCTGTAATAGCCGGAAGCTGGAAACAACCTGAATGTCCTTCAGCTGAGGAATGGATACAGAAAATGTGGTACATTTACACAATGGAATACTACTCAGCAATAAAAAACAGGGAAATCATGAAATTTGTGGGCAAATGGTAGGATCCAGAAAAGATCATCCTGAGTGAGATATCCCAGAAGCAGAAAGACACACATGGTAAACACTCACTTATAAGTGTATACTAGACCTATAATATTGGACAATAATACTAAAATCTATGCACATAAGGAAGCTAATCAAGAAGGTTAGAATGTTTTTCCATATTAGTCTCTCAGGTCTTGTATCAGGGCAAAGTAATCTAGCTTATTTACAAGAAAAATACTCACTCTCATGGAGGTTGCGTAAAATGTAACAGACAATAAACAGTACTATTACCTGTCCCAAGATTATTTGGGATAGTTAAAATATAAGATGCTAAAATACCTTGCACTAAATTGCATTTATCCTTTTTGTACAAAACTAATCTTGTAGATAACAAAGTTTTGTTAATTGGTGCTGTATCACTAGCCAGGCTTTTGTTCTAAACAAACAAAAGTCTGTCAAGCAGACTTTGACATGTTTCTTAGAGTTGGCAGGGTTCCTTCTGTAGCAGCTCTTGTTCTACAAAGCATTGACTTTTTGCTGAGGAAGCATAAGATTATAACATGCTTTTACATATATAATTCTGTGTATTCTCACAACTTCAGGAGTTAGGACTTCTTATTTCTGTCATAAACATGAAAGCCTGAGGCTTATGAAGATCCAAACGTAGTCCTGGCCATAAAATCAAGAAAGATAAGAACTGTGATGTCCTGTTTCTGGGATTCAGTGATTCTTTCTGCAGCCTGCTCTCACACACAATGTGTCCTACAGTGCGGTTATTACCATAAAAATGAGAACAGAGGAGAACAATTATCAAGGTTCATGCAGAACTCTTTGGCACGTTCTAAATTTCTTCCTTCTTTTTCAGGTATAAGAAGGAGAAATGAAGAGTAGTCCAGTTTAATTCTGTTGCTTCAAAAAGAACCTGGCCAGAAATAGCTTTCAAAGGAAAGGGCTTATTTTGCTTCAACTTCTTGGTCATAGTCCATCCTAGAGGAAAGTTGGGGCAGGAACTTGAAGCAGGAATGTTGAAGCAAGAATCATAGTAGAATGCTTCTTTCTGGCCCATTCTCTACCTCATTCTCAGTTAGCTTTCTTGTAGAACTCAGGCCAGCCTCCCTGGGGATGTTGCTATCCACAGTGGGTTTGTCCCACCCACAACAATCATTAATCAAATGATAGATACAAGACAATGAGATCTGGGCCAATCCTTCATTGAAGTTTCCTTTTACCAGGTAATGCTGGGTTGTGGCATGTTGTCCATATAAGCTAATTAGCATAATAGTTTCTGGAAACAGAAGAGAGCAAAAGAGACAAAGGTGCAGATAGAGAAAAATTGAAAGATGCCAACAGCAGTCACTCTGGCACTGCTTGATTAAACATAGATGGTACAGGTGCTGACAGTCAAGCTACTTGAGAGTATGTTGTACTGCTCAGCATAAAAGGAGCCTTCTGGGATAAAACTTTTGTCACATGGATGTCTCATTTTCTGGTTCATTATTACTATTTTCTTACAGTTTTTTCGTTTGTGTCTTAGATGTAGACTTCTGAATCTTAGAGTTAGCCTATATTCAGCCAACATTATGCTAGAGAGTGAGCCTTTATAGTCTCATGCACTAGCTTGAGCAGTCATAGAAGTTGACATGGAAATAGAAGGTTGACATGTGGAGTGTGCTTTGTAGGAGCAGAGCTGGCCTGACACCATGGCTGCTATTCCCCAAGAAATACATCTTCTTATGTCTCCCTACCCTTCACTCTACTAGTTTTTTTTTTTTCTTGAGGTTGGGTATTTCCAAACAAAGTTGGAGGGACAGGTGTGAATTAAAGGAACTTGAATTATATAACAGCAGGATTAATCACCCAGGATATCTGAACTTTGTGTTGTTAAAGGGATATATTTGTTAGGATATGTTAACACATGTGACATAGTCTGCTAATAACACTTGATGACCTCAGTGCTTAGAAACTCCCTTCTTCTCCAACCAAGGGAAAGTTAGTAAGACTTGGGGAGAATAAGAGCTCCACAAAGACCAAACTGAGCAGGGCACAGGGGTCTTATATGAGACAGTTTCTCCAACCAAGGACCATATATGGATATGGCCTAGAACCCCCGCTCAGATGTGGCCCATGATAGCTCAGTGTTGAACTGAAGGCCCTAGTAAGGGAAACAGGGACTGTTTCTGTCATGAACTTGATGGCTGACTCTTTGATCCTCCCCCATACATGCCAGGGAGTAACAGCCTGGCTAGATCCCAGGGGAGGACATTGCAGTCAGCCCTGAGGAGACAAGATGATCTGGGGTTGGATGGAATGGGAGGAGGTCCTCCCCCGTTGGTGGACTTGGAGGGGGCGGGGAGGGGATGGGAGAGGGTTGGGGAGGGTGGGAGGGAATGAGGGAGTGGGCTATGCCTGGGATGCAAAGTACCTAAACTGTGATTGATATAAAAATAAATAAATTACATAAAAAAAGAAACTCCCTTCTTAACCATAAAAGTAAACATGGCCATCCTCCCATATCTGCTCTAGAATCACTACATGCTCAATTAGCTCAGGATATGTAGTGTGAAGCCTGTCATGTAGAGGGGAGCCTGGTATGTCCAGCAGACCTTGTCATCTCTTGCTTAGACAACTTGGTCATGTCCCCCAATCCTGTCATGTGCAAGGGAGTCTGTCTTGTCCAGCTGAGCCTGTCATGTCCAACATGGTTTATGTAGTCCAGTTAAGCCCCTGTGTACCTGAGCTTGTCATGTCCAGCTGTGCCTGTAACCAGCTGAGCCTGTCATATCTATTTGTTCCTGTATTAAGCTAAGTATTTTAAATCCAGCAGAGCCTGTCATGTCCAGTTGAGGCTGACAAGTCCAGCTGAGACTTTCACATTTCTAGCTGAGCTGTTCATATCCAACAAAGCCTTTTAGGTCCAGTTGTTCCTGTATATTGCTGAGACTCTCCTCTCATGTCCATCTGAAACTGTCTCCGGCTGAGCCTGTCATGTCTCTATCTGAGCTTTTCACATCCAGCAGAGCCTATCATGTCCAGAGCCTATTCATGAGATTCTCATGTCTAGCCTCTGCCTGTCCTGTCCATCTGAGCCTGTCTCCAACTGAGCCTGCCATGTTCAGCTGAGCCTGTCATCATTGAGACAGTCTCCGGTTGAACTTGTCATTTCCCGCTGAGCATGTCATTTCCAGGTTAGTCTATCTGCAGCAGAGCATGTCATGACCAATTGAGCTGAGCCTGTCTCCAGTAGAGCCTGTCATGTTCAGTTGAGCTTGATATGCCCAAATGAGCCTGTCTTATCCAGTTGAGCTAGTATTCAGCCTAGCTTTTCATATCTACCTGAGACAGTCTCAAGTTGAGCCTGTCTCTAGATGAGCATGTCATATCCAGTTGAGCCTCTCATGTACAAATGAATCTGTATTGTCCCCTTGATCCTGTTAGGTCCAGCTGAGCTTAGTAAATCCAACTGACCTTGTCATGTCTAGCTGAGCCTGTCTCCAGCTGAGCATTTCACATCCAGTATAGCTGGTATGCCCAGCTGATCCTGTGTCCCGCTTTTGGCTGTAATGTCCAGCTGAGATTTTCATGTCCCACTGAGTTCATCATGTCCATGTGAGCCTACCTGAGGCTGAGCCTGAACTCTCCATGTAAACTTCCGTGTCAAGCTGTCCTATACAGCTGAGTCTGTCTCCTGCTGAGCATAAAATGTCCAACTGAGATTTTCAGTTCCAGCTGAGACTGACATTTCCAGCTGAGCAGCTGTTCCAAATGATTTTAAGGAAGAGAGAGACCCATGTCAGCTCTGTCTGAGAAATACACTGTTGAGAGTTACAGAGAGGACTTGGAAGGCAATGCCAAAGGTAAATTACCAAGACTCAACTAAGGGACATGCAGTGGAGACACCAAGAAAAAGATAAAAATCCTCAAGTTTCTACCATTCTTAGGAAAAAAACAACATTTCAAACAGGCTATATTCAATGGTTGCACAAGACTCAACTGCAAACATCTTGTTAGATATATGTGACTGGAGCTCAAGGGAATAAATGGGACATAAATTGAGATATAAGGCTTGGGGTGTTGTAACTGTGAAAATATGAAGTTGAAATCCTTCATAGATGGAGTACACAGAAAGAAAGCTGTAGAGAACCCTAGGAATCATCATGAGCATTGGGAACATTGTGGAGCAGAATAAAAAGGAGTTCAATATATACCTAATAGGTTAGGCTTTCTCTTAGGAATCTCTGGCTTTATGTTTGGTTTGGTCACCTTGGCAAAACAGGCAGTTAAAAAGTGCTGGGAGTAGCCCAAACTTCCCCCCCTTCTATTTCTGATACTACTGGCAGAGTATATCCAGCAAAGAAAAGAACAATGTATTGGAAATTGTTTTTGTTAATTAAACACAGGACTATCAAAAAGAGTGATTTAAATGCAGGATACATTTCCTCAATATTTCAATATCTTGATAGCTAAGCAAATGACCCTTTGGTTTCTTAAATGACTCAAATGTTCCAATGAAGTACCAGAAAACATATGACTTTAGAGAATTAGTTCTTAACTAGGGATATGCATAAAATTTCCTCATGGGTATTTTACAAGATGCCTAAACAATTACAAAAGCTTTACTATAAAAAAAATCTGACTGAGAATATTTTGGTTATGGTCCAAAATATATTTTAGTAGTCCCATAAGTGATTCTGATGCACATACATATCAAAGCACATCAATTCTAAGACTAAGCAATAAACCAAATTTGGTTCCAAGATCAACCAGAGTTTTCACTCTGAAGCTTCCATACCGTATACTAATCTCCTAGGAGGCTCTGACTCAAGAACTGAGAAGCAATCCACCTTCCAAGTAATACCTCAGATCCGGAACCCCAAGCCCTTTCAGATGCTTACTAGCCACGTACTGGATATGGCTAAGCAAGTTTTAGAACATACAGTTTCTCAGGAAGATTCAGAAAAAAATGAGCCACTCTATTGCTTAAACCTCAACTCTCAGTGTTAATAATGTCCCTGCCAGAAAGACTATTATGACCGTGATTTAAGAGAGCCAATCTGTTATGCTGTAATATTTAATAATTAATGTGTAATATTTAATATTTTTCCTAAACCAAGATTTTCAAGATTATGACTTTCAAATCATATCATATATATTAAAGAATCATTTCAAATATAATTATCCAGGAAAATAAAATGGTTGTGGCAACCAAAATGTACACTTACCCATATATTCCCTTACTGACAATTTCTACTTTAAAATATTAAATGCCACAGGCTGCTACTATCAGATGCACTACTTGAACAGATGCTGCATCTAAAGGAGTTCTACCATGACCTACATGTAAAGCGAGAAAAATCAAAGGACAGTTGAGATCTTCACTTGAAAGTCTTAAACAATTCAAAAATAGGGCACTTAGATTAAATTTAAGTTCTGTTGGATGAAAAGATGTTTTCAAGTAACTGAAGAAGTAACAAATCCTTTAACATTACAATTAATTCAATAAGCAAAATAGCTGCAACTAGCCAAAAATCTCTTCACATTATTATTGTTTGAATTAAGAGTTCAGAATCTAGCCAGGTGGTGATGTCACTATCCTCTAATTCCAGCACTGGGGAGGCAGAGGCAGGCAGACCTCTGTGAGTTAGAAGCCAACCTGGTCAACAGACTAAGTTCCAGGAAAGCCAAGGCTACACAGAAAAATCTTGTCTAAAGAACCCAAAAGTTTCCAAGAAAAAAAAATTCACAATCTGAACACAATGAGTATGGAACTTAATGGTTTATTTTTCCAAGATTAAAGAAAATTAACTTTATGTGTGAGTGAATGAGTTTCTATATATATGTATACCACCTGTGTGCTTGCTGCTTAAAGGCCAGAACCTGTTGGATCCCTTGGAACTGCGGCTATTATAGGGTATTGTGATGTTGTCTTGTGGTTGTTGGGAATTGAACCCAAATCCTCTGTAAGAAATACTGAATCATCTGTCTGGTTACCATAGTTTGAGAAACTTAAAGCTATACTTTTCAGTTATTCTGGATTGGAAGCACATGAGAAAATGATCATAATTTTATCAGATCTAAAATTCCATTTAATTTTTAACATTCCTTGTAGGTATAACGTTCTTTTTAGAATGTATACAATTTCCCATTGTTCCTTCAAATGCTGATTTATCTACCCCACTATCTGTTTTCAATCTGGACATTGAACTGTGATGATTAGCATCACCTGTCTCAAGTTTGTGTGAACATGCCACCATTTGTTCTGTTGTCCATAAAACAACCAGCCAATGATGTGCAAGGGTAGAATAGGGTGAGGCATCTTGGTCCAGAGAGGAGAAGAAAGAAGCCAAAGGGTAGGAGCAGAGGTCAGCAGGAGAGAACTTGGAACCACATGGAGAGATGAACAGGGCCTAAGATGTGACTAAAAGAATGTATAATGAGTAAAATCTGAATGGTAGGAAACTATGTGGGTTTGGTGGTTTAGAATGGAGTAATCAATGCCCAGCATTGTGCTCTAGGCTAATTAAAAAAATCCTAGGCACTGTGAGGTGATTTAGTTTGATATTTATGGTTTAGGAATAACCACTGTTTAACTAAGAGATAAATAAATAATAAATATCAATATTCAACAAAATTCCTATGTATCCTTTTGCAACATGGGGCACTATTAAACTGAAGATATTTGTATGTAGGCATAATTTAAATAAACTACATTAGTAGGTAAAACTCATTGAGAATTTTTTTAATTTATTTATTTTTATCTCAATCACAGGTTAGGTACTTTGAATCCCAGGTGTAGCCCCCTCCCCCATTCCCTCCTAACCTCCCACTCCCTCCCTCATCTCCTTCTTCCCTGCCCCCTCCAAGTCCACCAACAGGGGAGGACCTCCTTCCCTTCCATCCAACCCCAGCTTATCCTGTCTCCTCAGGGCTGGCTGCAAAGTCCTCCCCTGGGATCTAGCCAGTCTGTCACTCCCCGGCTTATATGGGGGAGGGTCAAAGAGTCAGCCATCAAGATCAT
>JAQQSO010001424.1:0-23197 GCA_028658305.1 Pachyuromys duprasi
AACCAAGCTGTCCTTGAGTAGCAAGTTGTTCAGTTTCCATGTATGTGCAGGCCATTTGCTGATTCTGTTGTTGTTGAGGTCCAGCTTTAGACCATGATGGTCAGATAGGATACAAGGGATTATTTCAATCTTTTTGTATCTGCTGAGGTGTATTTTGTGACCAAGTGAATGGTCTACTTTGGAGAAGGTGCCATGAGGTGCTGAAAAGAAGGTATACTCTTTTGATCTGGGGTGAAAAGTTCTGTAGACATCTATTAGGTCTAGCTGATTTAGGGTCTCTGTGAGTGCCCTTGTTTCCCTGTTTTGCTTCTGACTGGATGATCTGCCCCTTGGTGAGAGTGGAGTGTTGAAGTCTCCCACTATTAGGGTGTTGGGATCAATGTGTGATTTCAGCTTCAGTAACATTTCTTTTACAAATGTAGGTGGTCATGTATTTGGGGCATAAATGTTCAAAATTGTGATGTCCTCCTGTTTGGAATTTTCCTTTGATGAGAAGGAAGTGCCCCTCCTCATCTTTCTTAATTTTGGTTGAAAGTCTATTTTATTAGATACTAGGATTGCTACCCCAGCTTGTTTTCTGGGTCCATTTGCTTGGAAAATAGTTTTCCAGCCCTTTACTCTGAGGTAGTGTTTATCTTTGTTGCATAGGTGTGTTTCTTGGATGCAGCAGAATGTTGGGTCCTGTTTCCATAACCATTCTATTAGTCTGTGTCTTTTTATAGAAGAGTTGAGTCCATTGATGTTGACAGATAATAGTGAACAGTGGCTTTTTGGTCCTTTTATTATGGAGTTGGTGGTCTTACTATGATTCATTGCTTTTTTCCCCCCTTTTAGTTGGGAAGTTACCTGTATCCTATATTTTCTTAGGTGTAGTTGTTTTCATTGGATTGAAGTTTTCCATCTAGTATCTTCTGTAGGGTTGGATTGCTGTGCAGATATTGCTTAAATTTTTTTTTGTGTGTCATGGAAAATTTTGTTTTCTCCATCTATGGTGATTGAAAGCTTCGCTTGGTATAGTAGTCTTGGTTGGCATCTGTGTTCCCTTAAAGACTGCATGACTTCTGCCCAGGCCCTTCTGGCTTTCATAGTTTCTGGTGAGAAGTCTGGTGTGATTCTGATCGGTCTACCTTCAAATGTTACTTGGCCCTTTTCCCTTGCCGCCTTTAATATTTTTGCTTTGTTTTGTAGGTTGTTTTGACTTGTGATGTGACGTGAGGTATTTCTTTTCTGGTTTAGTCTATTTGGCATTCTGTAGGCTTCTTGTATGTTTATGGACATTTCTCTCTTTAAGTTGGGAAAATTTTCTTCTATGATTTTCTTAAAAATATTTTCCGTTCCTTGGAGCCTGGCGTCTTCTTTTTCATCTATTCCAATTATTTTTAGGTTTCGTCTTTTCATGGCGTCCTTCATTTCTTGGATGTTTTGTGTTTGGAACTTTTCTGATTTTTTTTTCCTTGAGTGAGGAATCTATATCAGCAAGTGTATCTTCAGCTCTCAAGATTCTCTCTTCCATCTCTTGTATTCTATTGTTGATGCTTACCTTTGTGGTTCCTGATCCTTTCTCTAAGTTCTCCAGTTCCAGGTTTTTCTCTGTTTGTGTTTTCTTTATAGATTCTAATTCTGTGTTCATGCTTTGTGTCATTTCCATCATCTGATTGAATGTGGCTCCTATATTTTTGTTTGTTTCCTCTCTATGTGTCTTTAATTGTTCCTCTACGTGGGCAGTTAAGCTCTTCCGAATTTCTTTCAGGGCCTTGTTCCTTTCCTCTTTTTGTTTCTCTTTCTGTTCCTCAATTATCTGCATAACCATAGCTTTAACATAGTTCTCTTGTGTCTCCGCTGAATTAAAATCTCCATTGCTTTTGGGTGTTTCTGGTGGGGCCAAGGTGTCCTGATTTTTGTTGGGTGAGTTCTTAAGTCTACCTTTGTCCATTTGTTTATATATAGACAAGGAGCTGTTTGTGCTTTGAGGCTGAACTTCAGACTGGAACTGTCAATCTCTGGTGTCTGGAGTATTCAAGAAGATCAGGGAGTTCCAGTGGTTTGTGTGTTGTTGTCTGTTTAGCTCTGTTGTGGGATCTGTGTGCCCAGCTCCATGCTCTGTGCTAGAAGCTGTGCGCACAGCAGGCTGGTTGCCACTCTAGTCTGGAGGCTTGGCTCCTCTGTGTCAGAGGCTGAGTGTCCCGGTTTGAGATGGCAGCTGAGGGGTGCCGCTCTGGTCTGGAGACTCAGCGCTCTGACCTGGACTTGCTGCTAGGAGCTCCCCTCTGGTCTGGAGACTTGGTGCCTCCTTCTTCTGGGCCAGGGGCTGTGCACCACAGTCTGAGATGGTATCTGGGGGCTTCTCAGTCTGGCCCGGAACCTGTGTGACCCCGTCCATGGTGGCGGCTGGCCCGATGCAGTCCACGGTATCTGGGGGGTTCTCAGTCTGGCCCGGATACTGTGTGACCAGAGTTTTCCCGGGGAATAACTGGGTGTCCCTAGGATTTTCCCACTTGATTTCCTCACTGTAGGAATTCTGCTCACCTGGCAATCACAAACGCTGGTGTTTTAGGTCCCAGAGTTCAGTCTCCTGGTCGCTGTGCCAACACTGCTGTCCTACTCCTCAGTTACAGTGTCTTCCTGGGGCAGCCATCTTGGATCCGTCAGCTTTTATTATTTTTACACACATATTTGTATTTAGATGTTGTAATTGTGGTACTTCATGTGTCTATATATTTATTCTTAGGTGTTACATATACTTATGTATTTGTAGCTACGTATTTTGTTTATATATGCATTTTATATATTTTTACTGTTTTTCTACTTACTTATATATTTGTGTCTACATTTATAATTTATACATATATTTCTATTTGCACATATTTATACACATATTTACGTATTTAATATTTTCCTATATATATATTCTATTTTCTACATACTTATGTATTTACATGTTTGTATTTTTGATCTATATTTATTTTTCTAGACATTTCTATGTTAATATTTATGTTCTCACATACTTTTAGGTTTATATATTTTGTTCCTATTTATATGTATTTTCATGTATCAATATTCATAGTTCTCTACATATTTAAATATACTTATGTATTTTATACTTATACATTTACATATTTGTGTATATCATATTCATATGCATTCAGCGGCTTAGTTTTATATTTTTTACATATTTCATTTTTAGATATTTTGCCCCGTTTATACGTTTTTGTATTTACATTTACATATTTTTGCATGTTCATCCCATTTTGATGTTCATCTTCCCACATCTTAACACAATCACACTTATTTAGCATAAATTTATATATATTTGCATGTTGGGGTGTATTTTTGAACCGTCAGGGCTCTGTCATCACATGACGTCATTGCCTGACATCACTATGTCTTCCCCAGTGACCTCCCAGCTCCCCAATTCCAGTCCCATATCTATGGACTGGAGATGAATGTCATGCGCGGCCCTGCCTCCGTCACGGATGTCACCTCACACTCCTCCTCTTCTGGCCTCGCCCACCATGTAACCTGCAGAGGAGAGGCAAGGAGGGGATGGCCCATCACTCACACAGGCCCACAGCCACCCCAGCCCCGCCCCCATATCACATGACCCCACCCACCGTGTCTACCACTTCTGCTTCTACCACTGTCGGGTCCTTCATGTGGGGGATTGGCGGGAACAGCTTCCGGCTCAGGCTGCGCCTGTCATTCACAGGAGGAGGCAGGGCCATGATATCAGCATGTTTATCTGCGGTTTATTTATATACATATGCATACACGTGTGCACGAATTTACAAATGTTCGAATAGTACGAAACCATTTGCATTGGTTTGCATAATGGGCTCAGCAGCCAAGGGAAGCTTGTTTGCATACAGGGTCACATTTGCATTTGAAGGCTTCAGGTCTTTTGCATACGTTTGCATATCTCACTCTGGCTGGCACCATCGGTTACATATGTAAATGACCCAGAGCAGCCTGACAGGAAGCACGTGGCTTCTCTGTACATACTTACATATGCAAATGAGCTGCAGCCACCAAGATGCAAATCAGCTACAGTATGACAGGAAATGTCATATCCATGTGCATTTAAATATACAAATGAGCTGGAGCCACCAAAGAGGACGTCTGAGGCTTTTTTGCCTATGTTTACTTTGGCAAATGAGCTGAAGCACTTCAAAATGAAGCAGCATCTACAGGATTATTTACACAAGAATTTGAACTTAAGCAGAATGAGGGGAAGCCAGTGGCATTTCTGCATACATTCACATATGCAAATATGGAGTATCACAACCGGAAGTGGCTCCTCCGCATTTATTTACAGAGGCAAATGAGGGGAAGCAAATGAGACAGGAAGTGGCATCTACAGGTATATTTACATATGCAATAAGCTGTTGCAGGCCTGTCAAGAAGCCAGGGGCATGTGAAGCAGTAGTCATGCCCCTCTGACGTCATTACCCGGGAGCCCCACCCCTCCCTATAATGTCATTACCTGCGACACAGCAGCAGGGTGGCTCCCAGCCCGGTGAGCCCCGCCCCCACGGCAGCCAGTGACACCACCATCCTGGTCAGGCTGTTCCTTTCGGGGTCACAGTCTACAGGGTGTTGAGGACAGGGAGGAGCTAATGGGCGAACGGGGGTATAGAGCAGAACTGGAAATGGTGGGCTACAATCAAAGTATGGGGCAAATCTGGAAATGGGAAACTAAAACAGGATGTGGTGGGCAGAACCGGAAGTGGTAGGGCCTGAAGTGATTAGGGCAGACCAGAATTGGTGGGAAGGAAACCAGAACTGGTGGTACTGAAACCGAAAATTATGGGAAGAAGTGGACGTGGTAGGATGAAAACCGTAAGTTTCGCACAGGAAATGGCTGGTAGAATGAGAAGTAGGGCACAGAACCCGGAAGTATTGGTACTAAAACCACAAGGAATTGGGAAATCTTAGCTAAGTGGCTGAACATTGCGGGGGAGCGGTAGGTATGGCTGGGTGGTGATGATGTAACAGGGCCAGGGCTGGGTAACCCCTCTCACCCAGTCGCCATGCTTCGCTCCACAAGGTGAAATCCTCCTCAACTTTCGCCCTGACACGGACAGAGAGGGTCCCCGGGTTCACGACCCGGAAGTGGCGCTCCTTCATCTGACACAACCGGTAGTAACATCACCTCGAGGTCCCATCAACACCGGACTAGCACCACCTACACTGAGCTCATCCTGTGACTCCACCCATACCAAGCTCCACCCACTCCGGGATCCCATGAGTCTCAACCCCTCACCATCTCGATCTCGGGTTCTGGTTGTGAGTTCTGCAGGAGGAAACAGAAGTGGTGTCACAATGAAGACCCCAGCCCCCACCCCGAGAATCCAGCAAACACCCTGAGTACCCAGGCCCCATCCTGACAATACAGCAACCACCCTGAGCACCCAGCAGCACCCCCAACACACAGCATCCAGTGCCAAAGTACCCAGCACTCACCCTGAACACCCAGCCTCCACCCTGAGAATCCAGCAACCACCCTGAGCATGCAGCACACACCCAGAGTACGTAGCACTCACCAGGAGTACCTATCCTGAGCACCCAGCACCCACCCAAGCACCCAGCAACTATCCTGAGCAACCAGCACTCACCACAAGCACCCTGCACCCACCCTTAGCACCTCCACCTGGAACTGTAAGTTGTGGTTGAAGACGCTCCACACTTCCCAGTGCACGAGCGCAGACAATGACCCATTGCACGTGGCGCTCACGTTGGGCGGGGCCACAACCTCTGTATGGGGGGGTAATGGATGGAGTCATGGGGGCTGGGAAGGTGCAGTCCCTGAGGCCCCTTCCTTTCCGTTGGTCCCTTGGAAACCCTGTGCATCTGCCTCCAAGGCAGGAAAACACACAGGAAGTAGGATAGGAAGTAGAGCAGGAAGAGGGGCAAGGAGTGGGGCAGGAAGAGTGACAAGAAGTGGGAGAGGAAGTATAGGGGAAGTTGGGCAGTAAGTAGAGGGAGAAGTGGGACAGGAGAAAGGGCAGAAAGTGGGGCAGGATGTAAGGCAGGAAGTTAAGGAGAAAGTGGGAGAGGAAGGGGAACAGGAAGTAAGATAGAAAGTAGAGGGGGAAGTGAATCAAGAAGTGGGGCAAGAAGTATGACAGAAAGTGGGACAGGAAGTAGAGGGGAAGTGGGAGAGGAAGTAGAGAAGTTGAGCAGTAAGAAGAGGGAGAAGCGGGACAGAGAGAGGCAGGATGTAAGACAAGAAGTGAATAAGTGGGACAGAAAATAAGGCAGGAAGTAGAGGAGGAAGTAGGAAAGGAAGTATGGCTCTCTTGGGAAGAACAGACCAGTCCCACCATGACTGCCCCCCCAAGACCCCGCCCACCGGTTAACTTCAGGTTCAAATAGGAGTCACTGCATGGCACTTCCGCCCCGCCTCCAGCACTCCCAGTCACGGTGACAGTGATGTAGGATGGCAGCCCAGTGACATTCTCCAGGGCACAGCCCAGGCGGGTTCCGCCCTCCATGACGTCATAGCGCGGGCACTCACTGTCTTGGTCCCACCCATGTCTGGGGGGTGAGGGGTGAACTTAGCTCTGTCCAACTTAAGGAGGCCCCACCATCCAAGAAGTGATATAAATCCCGCCCCTAAAGAGCTCCGCCCCTTACAAAAGTGACACAAATCTTCCCCCAGGCGGACTTACCTATCCCGTAAGTGACATCAATTCCTTGCCCTCCCAGGAGCCCCACCCCTCCCGGAAACGGCCATGCACATACGCCGCATCCCTCCAGAACATCCGGTACTGCACGTCTCGGGGCGCCCCGGGGCCACGACCCCAGCGGCAAGTCATCCCGGTAGCATGCTCCACCCTGCAGCGTGGGGGCGTGGCTGCTGCTGAGCGGTCGCCATCTGCGGGCAGGGAAGGGGCGGATAAAGCGGGGAAGGGGATCAGAGGTCACGGGGCAAAGTGTACTTCCTAGTCCTAGGAGTCCGGACGTCCTGATGGAAGGCCCGACCCCTTAGCTGTAAGCCTCACCTCTAGTAGGTCATTGACGGAAGCCCTGCCCCTAATTGATAGGTGCTTAGGACACTCCGCCTCTCAGCCAGAAGCCCTCACTGCTGGTGGATCACTGATGTGGAAAGCCCCGCTCCTCAACCCTAAGCCTCGCCTTCAGGTAGAAGCCCCGTCCTTGGCAGACTAGTGTTGTTTGCCCCAAACCATAGCCATAGCCCCGCCCCTCGTTTATCTGTGATGAGGAGGCCCCGCCCCACTGACCAACACCTGCTTCCGGGAAGATGAGGGCAGCTTTGGCCACACTGTGGTTCCCTCTCAGGAAGACGGAGAACTCGGTCGTGTTACATCGTGACAGAAATGGGAAGGAGCATTGGGGACGCCCCTTTTCCGCCTATGATGGGGGAGGTTGGGCGTGGCCTGAAATAGCGGATGAACTAGCCACTCCCACTGAGCCACACCAACACCTCCGGAGTCCCCGCCCCTCCCTTTTCACATCCAGGGGGTGGGCAGGGTCAGATTTGATGTGAAGCCCCGCCCACTCACCCACAAGCCGGTCTCTGACTACTCCGAGGACCCACCCACTCACCAAAACCACTGTCTCCTCCTTCTCCTGGGCCCCCCAACCCTAGCTCTTCCACTTCCGGCAGTCAGGCCGCAGGGTGGGAGTAACTGGGGTTGAGAGGCAGCCAAGGCCGGCCCCTTGACGTACCCACCCCCTCCAGAAGCTCTTAACTCCTATGCCACATCACCATCTCCACTGAAGCCCTGCCCACTCACCCAGACAATCAAATCTGGTTCCGTCTGGTTCTTGCGCCACATCCAGCAGGCAGGCTGAGGGGTGGGTGTGGCCTGCTCCCAGGAGAGGAGCCGCTGCTCCGGGTCCAGATGCAGATTCCGGAAGGGCGTGGCCAAAGGGACAGGGCCTGTGTGGGAAGATGTCAGCCCAGACACTAGGCAATGGGCCACACTTGGCCATGGCCCTGTGATGTCACCTACCTGGCTCAGAGGACATCAGTGAACCGGAAGTGGGCATCAGTGCCAGGAGCAGCCAGAGTGCGGTGACCATGATGGATGGGAAGGGAGCAGAGGGACCTGGAAACCGACACAGACAAGACATGAGGGGACTAGAAACCCCCAACTCACACACAAGAGGACATGAGGGGCCTAAAAACACCGAACTCACACAGAAGGGGACACAAGGGGCCTAGAATCCCTATAAGTCGCACACAAGACGATGTGAAGAGCTGAAAAACCCCAAGCTCCGGCCGTGAGGGACCTAGAAACCCAAACTCACACACAAGACAGAATGGACCTAGAAACCCACAACTCACACAAAGAGGATCTGAGCGGCAGATAAACCCCCAATTCACAAGGGAACACAATGGACCTAGAAACCCCAACTCACACACAGGAGGACATGGGGGACCTAGAAACCCCCAAACAGCCGAGCCTGGGTCTCCGACTTCCGCGTTCCTTGGTCGCCCCGCCCCCCGCCCAGCCGTTTCCAGAGATAACAAAACGACCCATTGAGCGAGGGGGAGACAGGGTAGGCGGGGTCACACAGAGGTCAACCCCCAGAGACCAGCCCCCAACCCCTCCCCCGCCCCGTGCCGGCACAGTCATTCTGAAAAGCGAAACATCAGTTCCTAGTGGGGGTTTCGGTGATGAGGAGGACGGGGCCTGAGCTGGGAAGGTTAAGGTCCGGCCACGACCCCTCCCGGAGAGACTACACGGACAGCAAACAGGAAGCTTCCCCCGGCACGCCCCCTCCCGCCGGCCACGCCCTCTCCCGGTGTCCGCACAGATGGTAAACAGGAAGCATCCCGCAGGCCACGCCCCCTCCCAGACCATCCACAGGCAGAATGACCTGGAAGTTTCCTGCCGCCCCCGCCCCCTTTCTTTCAGTCTGCAGATGTCAAACAGGAACTTGGCTTTGGCCATTCCCTATCCAGCTGGCCAAGTCCCTTCCCCTAGCCCCTCAGGACTGTGTTTCCCCGGGGTTCTAGGTTGCTCTACTGAGTCAGTGACTGTTTCTAGGCCCCCAATATCTTGTGTGTCCCAGGCAGCTCCTAGGCCCCTAATGTCTGTGTCACGGGCGATGTCTAGTCAATCATGCCCTTGGTATTCCATGGCGTTAGTTCCTCAGGCCCCTTTGTCAATGGTGGCTTTTAGGTCCCCTCCTGGCTCCTTGTGTGTCACTGGCAGCTCCTACTCCCCTCAAGGACACTGTTTCATGGGTAGTTTCTGGGCCTCTCATTGCTCCTTGTGAGTTTCTAGGCTTCTCATGATCCTTGAACTTGAGCAGCAGTTTCTAGGCCCCTCACGTCCCCTTGTGTGTCACAGGCCATTTCAGGGCCCCTCACAGACCTTCCTGTGTCTGTGGCAGTTTCTTGGTCTATTGCTTCCTCTTGGAGGTCATTGACGGTTTCCAGGCCCCTCTCTACCCTTTTTGCGTTAGTGGTGATTTCTTGCATGGTGGGCAGAGCCTGACACGCGATGATAACAGATAACAACAATGGCAGCATGTCCCACCCCTGGGGATCCAGGGCACCCTGTGGCGGTTTCGAGGCTCCCTCAGGTACTTTCCTAAGGAGCGAACATGGCTTCACCACAAATCATAGCCACTGCTCTGCAGCTCCTGGTGTAGCCTAGGCCAACTTCAGGACTGCCGACTTCAGAGCCGAGTCAGTGATGTCACACATGAGGGGATGGGTCTTACAGTCATGGTGGGTTGGCTCCACCAACCCTTCCGTCAGGCTAGGTCGGGACAAACATTGGAAGTGAAGGAGTGGGTAGTCCTAGGAGGGCATGGTGATATCACAGACTGGTGATGCAGGTGAGGGTAGAAACTGAGTCAGAGGAATGACCGAATCTCTGGCACTACAAGTTCTCAAACCCGATTCTTTATTGCCATACCCTGACCCCAACAGTCCCACCCCTCAGGACAAGTACACAGCACCGGACATCGTCACCTTTGACCCGGAAGAGATCATGGATCAGCCCTGGAAACCACGGCAGGTAGGTGGGTGAACTCATGATGGGATTCTCCTGGCAGGAAATGTCCTGAAATACTATTCCTGGACGAGACCTGGAAGTGATGGTTAGAAAAGGGCACTGTTGCCACATAACGACACAGAAGAGGAGGCAGAGCCTCGAACCATCCCTGCTCTGTCTGTGACACATTATTTCTTGTCTCTAACCTGCTGTTTCCTGAGTCTGAGGACCTGTTTCATGTGTCTCACCTGCTGTTTCCTGCCTCATATGCTGTCTCCTGTCTCCAAGCAGTTGTTTCCTGTCAGCAGCCCCGGAAGCTCTCGGCAGAAGCGGTTGAGGGGGAACCCTGCGACGTTCAGGAAGTCACCGACCACACGCTCAACCAGCACTGCACCCCGTGCCTGCAGCCCGTAGGCGCCTGCCTTATCCCTGGGGGGGAGGGGCAGAGCGTGAGAGCACCAGGGGTCAGGCCAGCCCCGCTCCAGGAGCATCAACTGGAAGTCCCTTCATTGCATGACAGGAAATGACTCCTCTACCACAGCCTCATTCTCCACAGAGCCAGGAGAAGATTTCCCATCCCTACCCTAATTTAAGCTAGTGATGTCACAACAGAAGAGCCCAGCCTAGGAGCAAGTCACCACTTGGGCTAGACTCACCCATTCGCACCAAGAGTAGAGGTGGCCCCGCCCCCAGAGGCCGGAAGTGACATCTCTACTGGCCCCGGACCCTTACTCACATGGGCTCCCCTGTGTCCACATACTCCCGGATCAACGCCTCGGACAGCCTCGAGAATGTCACGCGGGTCTCCTCAAAGAAGCCACCCACTTCCATTTTCGGGTTACAACCTTTGGAGAGTGGGCAAAGGAGGGGATCAGCGACTACTGACATCACCATTCACCTCTGATGCCATCAGAAACACCCAATAGATCAATTGACAGGACACTCTGACTTCATGTAATCTCTGACCTGTTGTGACCCCTGCCCTGTGGTAGCCCTGAGGGAGACTCACCTGACCATGTCACCAAGGCTACACCCGTGAACACGCCATGCTCCTTCCCACTCAGACTGCCAGAAAGATGAGAGGAGGTGGAGTGGGCGGGTTCAGTGGGGTCCTAGGCCCCAAACAGGACCCAAGCTCCGCCCCTGTACTCCGGGCCCCGCCCACCTGCTCAACATCAGGAAGGCTTCCTCCTGGTCCAAAGGCTTCCCCAGGATCCGACCATCCACGGCCTGCAGAGACCGGAAGTGGTGGAGGGAACCACATGAGGGAGGCCGCGCCAGGACGACCCCCAACCCCCAAGTTCACGGGCCATCTTGGGGACACCGACCACCACTGTGTCCGCGCCAATGACCACGACAGGTTCCAGCTGGTCCACCTGAGGGAGAAAAGGAGGATGGGGACTTCCAGTTTCACGGGACATGAAGTAGATGTGCCTTCTGACTCGGGCGTGGCCTGAGGAAGACCGGCGGGTAATGCTGCGCCGGGTGTGGCTTTATCTTCCATGACCACTACAGGAGATTGAATGGGGCGACTGAGGTATGCTGATGCGGGACCGGAAGCTAAAGTGATGTGGGCGGGGCCTTCGCAGGAAGTCCTACCCGGCACATCCGGTGTGCAACTTCTAGTGCCTTTCCCTTCGCCATCTCCAGGGCAAAGGAGCCTGGGCAGCGCGATGACATCACGCGCACCTCCTCGAACAGCGACGGGATGACGTCAAACTTCAGGCCCTGCGGGTAGGGGGGAGGAGGGTACACGACAGTCAGTGTATGTCAAAGCAACCCACTCGTTCTCACCCACCCTCCTGCTACAGGAAGGCAGGAAGTTCGGCGCTGCCACCCCGCGGCCCTCCCCTTCTGGATGAGGCCCGGAACCCGGGAGCGGACCGCTAGCGCCAGGATGTCTCTTCTCCGCGGAGACGTGCTCGCCAGCACCACGCGGCGGCCCCTCAGCAGCGACGGCGGCGGGCTGAGCTCCATGGCGTGGGGCGGCGCCGAAGGCCTCTGCCGGCAGCGGCAGGTTCCGTGCCACAGCCGCTCGGCGCTAGAAACGCCCCGACCTCCGCTGCCGCTGCCGCCGCCGCTCACCTCCTGGGGGAAGTGGCCGCCGCCGCGCCCTCCCGCACCCTTTCCCCGATCCGGGGCGGGGCTCGAGAGCTCTTCCGGGAACGGATCCCCGAAGTCTCCACCTGCTCCGAGAGCTTTAACCAATCAGACGTTGGGGGAGTCGAGTCTCATACTCCCATGAGTTCGACATAGAGACTCATGGGAGACGTAGTTCCCTGCATCTAGATGGCCTGGGCTAGGTGGGACCCTGCGCAGACACTCATGGGAAGTGTAGTTTCAGGGGCCAGAGGCGGAGAGCTGTGAGCGTCCTATGCCCGGGCTTCCGCGGTGACTCATGGGAAACGTAGTTCGCTGTGACTAAAGACTAGTGAGCGCTTACGCAGCACGCTTCCGGATCTCCGGAAGAGACTCCTGAGAAATGTAGTTCCTTTTTTTTAATATAAATTTTCTCTGAAATTAAAAACTCACAATGCGATATTTTTATTTCCTTTTTCTTATGACATCAGGGGCCTAGAAAAACTGCCACTGACAGACAGACAGACATCGGGAGTCTGGACACCACCACAGATACAGAGAATTATCGGGGGCCTAGAAACCGCCACTGAAAAACACACATCAGGGGAAACTGCAACTGACACAAAGAGAAACAGTGGGGGTGGGGGCTAAAAGCGCCAGACACACAGAAAGACATCGGGGGGGCTTAAAAACAGTCACTTACACACAGACATCCAGGAACCTAAAAACCACCAGCCAGAAAGTCGTAGAAACTAAACAAGACAGACATCAGGGAACTGGAAACCACCACTGACACCCAGGCAGAAACTGGGGGCCTAGAAAGTGCCAGTGACACACAGACATCGGGGGCAAGAAATCAACACTGACAGACAAACATCCGAGGGCCGGAAACCGCCACTGACAGACATCAGGGAGCCAGAAACCGCCGCGAACACAAATACACACATCAGACCCTAGAAACAGGCAGGGACAGACAGAAATCAGGAGCTTTGGAAACAGCAACAAAGAGACAAAGTGCACATAGAAACTTCAAGGGACACAGATATCAGGGACCAGAACACAGGATCATCATCTACTGGGAAGAGAATGGAACACAGGCATCATCTACAGGGAAGAGGAGAGGCCACAGGGATCATCTACAGATTTAAAAATAATAATAATAAAATATGTGAATGTATAAATACATGTAAATTTATGATAATTAGTGTGATCATACAAATACATGTGAATTGTTTAAACAAATATAAATGTGGAAAACAGGAAATTATGTGGTAAGTGCAGTCATATGAATACTGGTCAACCTGTGAAAACGAATGTAAACATAGATAAAATGAATAGGGATTCAATTGAAAATGTTAGAATTATTAAAAATGGAAAAATATTTATGGAAATATATTTAAGTAAATAATAAATAAATAGTAAATGTGAACATACAAATGCATGCCAACCAGTGGAAATGAGTATAAATAGGAAAAATATGAATATGCAAATATGTGGACATAAAGGTAAAGCTTTTAGAGTGTAAGGGACATGTATAATGTAAATATGAATACGTAAATATATATAAATAACAAAAACAACCCATGTTAAACATGTCTGTAGAAGTAAAATAAAAATGTAAAATATGAAAATAGGAATATAAAATATATGTAAACATATAAGTGTGATCATTTAAATATGTGAACGTATGAACATGAATGTAAATATGTAAAATATAAAAATGCAAATACATAAACATGTATATCTGATTAATAGGATCACATAAATACATATCATTTTGTGAATATGAATTTTAAAATGAGTATAGCTAAATATGTGAACAGGAATCTCAAAATATCAATAAACACCCACATGCAAGCAAGAGTACTGTGCAAACATGAATATTAAAATGTATGCAAAAAGAAATTCATTCAGATTTTTGAAAGAAACACGCAAGCATCAGACTATCTGGGAGCATAGGTGAATATTTGAATATGTAAATAAAGGAATTAATGACGGAAATCACAATGAGACTTGTTATCAAATGAAATCATGTAAACATCAACCATAAAATCAGAGAACTTTGTATGTATGTTTAGAATTTGTACGAATTATAATTGTACGTACTTTCAATTTACACAATTTATAACTTGCTATAATTTACATAAACGTTTAATTTATGTAAATTACGTAATTTACCATTTAGTATAATCGTGTCACTTTATGATTTACCTAAACTTACATAATAGGAAGTATATATTATGTAAATTATATTTATGTAAAATTACAGGAAGACTATATATCCATAAACAAATATATGTAAACATGCAAAAAGAAAAAAACACAAGAAAGCACATATAAACATGTAAAAAACATAACTATGTAAATTGTTAAAATTCATGCAGTGGTACATTAATATAAGATACATGAACAGATACATAAATTAGTAAAAATGAACAAAAGCGCAAACCTACAAATATATTCATATATAAAATGCCCCGCCCCTTTTCCTCCAACCCTGCGCCTAGCACCCAGGGCCGCCCACGGCAGCTATCACAACGTAGCGTCACCGGGATCCACTACTGGGTCTGCGCGCTACGCAAAGTGCTCGCTTCTGGTTGCGCACGCCGGAAGTAAAGGTTCCCAGGCCTCCCACCTTGGCCCCGCGAGCGGCCGAGCCTCGGTCCTATTTCTTCCGGGCGGGGCCTGCAGCTCCACGGACGCCGAGACCCAGTTTCCGGCCGGCTGGGGCAAAGGACACCGAGACAGGAAGTCCGGCCCCCGGCTCTCATTCCGCTCGCGGGAGCCGCCGAGGCCCTATGGCCGTTCCCCGCGGAGTCTTGAATAAGCGACCGTGTTTCCGGCCATCGGGGGCAAAGGTCACCGCTATCGGAAGTACCACCATCGCACTCCTTCCGCTCGCGGCAGTAGAAGAGGCAGGCCGCGGTCTCTCCCCTTGAAGTCGCGGAGGAGCCACTGCGCAAGCGCCTAGACGCCCGGTTTCCGGCCGGCGGGCGAAGGTCAGCCTCCCCTGAAGTCCCCTTCCCCGCCTCCGCTGCGGCTCCAACTTGGACCTCCGCCTCCCGCGGCGGAAATGGAGCGCGTCGTCAGAGGCAGAGAGGGGCGGGTCCAGGCGGCCTAGCCGGAAGCGTGGCTCTGGTGGCTCGGCCTGCTGAGGGAGCGGAGCGGTGCGGAGCTCGGGCTGAGGTCGGCGGTGGCGGCGGGTGGAGGACTTCCGGAGCCGCGTAAGGAGGCCCTCGGGGGTCGGCCGGGAGACCCCGCCGCCCGCCGTGGCGGCCCCGGGCGGTTTCGGGGGAACCCGCGTCCTGACAGGGAACGCGGCGGGGCCTGGGGGAAGGGCCGGTGATACAGCAGTGGGGGCGGGGCTGGAGGGCCTGGAGCGGCACTAGAAGCTCTGGCTCCCGTTCGAAGGCCTGGGGGCGAGGCTACAGGGCTCGTGGGCGGGGCTGGAGGGCCTGGAGCGGCACTAGATGCCCTGGCTCCCGTTAGAAGGCCTGGGGGTGGGGCTGGAGTTAGTACGGTGGAGCTACAGAGCTCGGGGGCGGTGCTCGGGGTTGAATGGTGTGCTCTTGAGCTACACGCTCTATGGGCTGGGTTATGTGACTCCTGGGCCGGGCTAGCAGTGACCTGTTGTGCTAATGAGTGACAGGAGTGACCCGGAGGCGGGCTCAGAGAGCCGGGAGCGGGGAAAGCCGTGAATCGGTGTCATTGTATGACAGGAGAGGACAGGTCTTGTCTGGGCGTCCAGGGGTGGGGCTAGCAGTGACCCTGTGTGCAATGTGTGACGGGCTGTGTGGGCGGTTCTTTAAGCACTGGGTGGGGCTAGACAATCCGGGGGCGTGTCCAGAGATTACCTAGTATATCATTGAGTGACCAAAGGGACTGGGGCGGGGCTAGAGAGCGTGGGAGTGGTTTTGGTGGTGAGCTTTTGTGCCTTTGAGTTAAAGTCTTGTGGGCAGGGCTTGAAGCCCTGGGGTGGGGCTAGTGGTGAAGTGGTGTGCCATTGAGGGACAAGAGGTCCCCGGGGGTGGAACTAGAGGTCCTGGGGCTTGGCTAGAGGGCTTGAGGGCGGAGATAACAGTGACCTGCTGTGTCATTTGGTGGCAGGAGTTACCTGGGAGTAGGGCTAGAGCACTGTGGTCGGGGCTATAGATCCCGGGGGCAGGGCTAGAGGGCCTGGGAGTGGGGCTAGTGATAATGTGGCCTGCGATTGAGTGACAAGAGAAGCCCGGGGGCAGGGCTAGAGGCCCTGGAGGTGGGGCTAGCGGTGACCTCCTGTGGATTTGGTGACAGGCTTGTGGACTGGGCTTGATATATTGTGACCTCCTGTGGATTTGGTGACAGGCTTGTGGACTGGGCTTGATGTATTGAGGCAGGCCTAATGGTGATGAGGTACGCTGTTGAGTGACAAGGGTCCTGGGGGCGAGGCTAGTGAACTGCAATGTGAGTGAATGACATGGGGGTAGGATTAAATCCTCTAGGGCGGGGCTAGAAGGGAAGTCCTCAATGAATGAGAGAGAGGAAGGACAGCAGGAGGGGGAGGTTAGGGTGCACTAGAGGTGTAGAGGTGGGCATATAGGGCCTGAGGGCGATGCTATCATTTGAGGGTTTGGGATTGGGTGACAGAGCTCGTTTAGAACTCACAGGGTCGGAGCTAGAGTCCCATGTGTGAGATTGAGTGATTGTCAGTGTTGTCAGGGCTAGAGGGCCCACGGGCGGGGCTAGTGGCTATGTTGTGTGTGATTGAGTGACAGAAGGAACCTGGGGGCTAGTGTAAAGGGCTCATGCTGTCCGCTAGGGGTACGGTGGGCGGGGATTAGATACAGCGATGAAAGGATGTGCGGTGATTGGTTCTAGATGGGGCTTGAGCGTAATGGGAAGGATTATGGGAGGAACCTGAGCAGTAAAGGAGGATTGTGGAGGAGCCTGGGTGAGTACAGGAGGATTGTGGGAGGAGCCTGGAAGTTGACAGGGTGATTGTAGGAGGAGTCAGGGCTCTCACAGTGGTATTGTGGGAGAAGTCTGGGCTGCGATTGGAGATTGTGGGAGGATCCTAAACAATAAAGGAGGATGTGGGAGGAGTGGGTGGTGACAAGGATTGTGGGAGGAGCTGGAGCTGACTCACACCCCTGGCCCCTACAGCCTGCTGTCATGGCCGCCGCCACCATTGTGCACGACCCGTCAGAGGCTGTCCCGCTGTGCCCTGCCCTGGGCCTCTACCTCAAGCCCATCACACGCATGAGTATCTCAGTGGCGCTGCCGCCCCTGACGCCACCCGGTAAGTCCATCTCCAACTGGGAGGTGATGGAGCGGCTGCGGGCACTGGCGCCAGCGCATGCACAGTTCTCAGCACTGCGCATCGCCAAGAGCACGTTGGATTTTGTGCGCTTCGAGGGCGAGCTCGAGCGTCGTGCACTGGTGCGGCCCGTGCTGGCCTGCCTGGACGGGCGCACGCTCAAGCTCAGCGGCTTCCCTGACGCTCTGCGCGTGCGTGCTGCTGAGCTTCGCGCTGACTTCCCATCCCGTCACGCCTGGGACGCCTTCTTCCGGGATGCCCCCGACATGGATGAGGCGCGTCCCGGCGAGCGACCTGACACAGTGCACCTGGAGGGGCTGCCCTGCCGCTGGTTCGCGCCCCGGGAAGCCACTTCTTCGTCCACTTCTGGTTCCGCTTCTGGTTCTGGGAGCGGGGCCTCAGAGCGGCCCAGCGAGGAGCTGCTGCGCCAGGCCTTTGGCACCTTTGGGGAGATTCGCCACGTGGACATCCCCATGCTTGATCCATACCGCGAGGAGATGGCAGGCCGCAGCTTTCACACCTTCAGCTTCGGCGGCCATCTTAACTTCGAGGCCTATGTGCAGTACCGGGAGTACGCAGGCTTTGTGCGGGCCATGAGCGCCCTGCGTGGCATGAAGCTCATGTACAAGGGCGAGGATGGCAAGGCAGTGGCCTGCAACATCAAGGTGGGTGGACCTGGGGTGGTACTCGGCATGGAGAGGTTGGGCAGAGTCGGAAGTTGGCTCAGAAGGGAGTAATAGTGCCGGAAGGCAGTACTGGGGGTTGGACAGGGCAGGGAGTCACCTCAGGGAAATGGGGAGGAACAGGACGTCACCTCTAGCCGTGACACCACCCTGCCCCCCAACACCTGACCTGGCTCTGCCCCTGCAGGTCTCCTTTGACTCCACCAAGCACCTGAGTGACGCATCGATCCGGAAGCGGCAGCTGGAGCGGGAGAAGCTGCGGGAGCTGGAGCAGCAGCGTGAGGAGCAGAAGCGGCGTGAGAAGGAGGCCGAGGAGCGACAGCGTGCTGAGGAGCGGTGAGAGCGGGTCAGGGACAGTGGCATCGGCCAGAGACCCTCCCCCTGCCCACAGGAAGGAGGAGGCAGAGGAGCGGCTGCGTGGGGAAGGTGGGCCCTGGGTGTGATATATGTATGCTTTCCCCACACAAACCCCAACCACACAGGAAGGAGAGGGAGGCAGAGGAGCTGTGAGGGTTGGCCAAGGAGGAGGAGCTCGGTGTGGGGGTTGGTGACATCATCTTCTGCCCTATCTCAAGGTGTGTTGGGTGGAGCTCATGGCGTCATCACGAGGCTGAGGGCCATAGGAGGGCCATGGTGTGGCCCATGACATAATCCCCCATCCTCCCCAGGAAGCAGCGTGAGGCTGAGGAGCAAGAGCGTGAGCGCCGGCGTGAGGAGAAGCTGCGACGCCGGGAGCAGCGGCGCAGCAGGAAGCGGGCTGAGAAACTGCAGGCCGAGGAGCAGCGGCGGCTGCACTTCCGGGTCCGCGCTGAGGAGCGGAAGCTGCTGCTGGCCCAGCGCAACCTGCAGTCACTGCGACTGGTGGCTGAGCTACTGGGCCGAGCCGAGGTGGGTGGGGCGAGAGGGGCGGGGCCTGTGGGGAAAGCCAGCAAAGCAGAAGTAGCTGCTTACCTAGCGCAGCCTGCAGTCATTGCTGCATGGCTGAACTGCTGGCAGCACCAAGATGGGCAGGGCCTGCAGGTGGGCGGCTCCGGGCAACGTGGGCACAGACGAGCGGGACTTCCTGTATCATCTTCATAGTTTCAACAGAGAACGAGACGGGTTGTGGGCATGGCCATCACCACATCAGTAGTTTAAAGGGAGAGGATAGTGATGTGGGCTGGGTAGAGGGGCGGAGCCTTGGAGAGGGTTCCTGGGGCCTGCGGGATTAGCCCCGGGGATGGGTAGGCGGCATCCTGTGATGTAGGTGGGGCCTGACACTGACAGCCCATGGCGCACCTTATCAGAAATTTAAGGAAAGTGGTAGGCTACAGAGATGGCTCAGTGGTTAAGAGCATTGTCTGCTCTTCTAGAGGTTCTGAGTTCGATTCCCAGCAACCACATGGTGGCTCATAACCATCTATGTTGGGGTCTGACGCCCTCTCCTGGCCTGCAGGTGTACCTACAGCTGGAGCATGCAAACATAATAAAAAAGTAAATCTTTAAAAAAAAAAAAAAAAGGAAAGTGGTGAGGTGTGCTGGGCTCGGCATTGTAGTGATGTGGGGCCTGTAGTTCACAGCCACTGCCTTACCATATTAGTTTAAGTAGAGGCAATTGTGAGCCGTGTAGGCCGTTGTAGGGGTGCCCAGAGCCTGTGGGACTAGGCGCTGGGCCTGTGGCTGATACATATTGGCTCACCTCATCCATAGTTTAAAGGCGGAGGATGGTGAGTAGGGCGGGACATTGGAAGGTGGGTTTTAGCTGACTGTGACTGACCCTGGCCTCATCACCGCCCACCATCCACAGGCGGCAGAGCAGCGGCGGCGACAGGAGGCGGAGCTGCGGAGAGTGGAACGGGAGAAAGAGCGCGCTCTGGGGCTACAGCGGCGGGAACGGGAGCTACGTCAGCGCCTCCTGACACTGCTTTTGGGGCGCCGCCCTGGCCCTGCCCACACTGGCCCTGGAAGCCCGGCCAACTCTGACCCACTCAGGCCTGTTCTTGATCTCCTGAGGGGTGTGTCCCAATCCCGCACCACCCATGCACCAGGAGATGAAACATCCAGGCAGGCAGATGACATCACTATCTCTGCCCCGCACACACAGCCTGACAACAGGAAGGAACCCCAGGTCCTGGCCTGCATCCCTGACAACGCCCCACCTAAGGCCACGCCCGTGCCTATAGCCACGCCCACCGGGGACCCTTGTAGGGAGACAAGCAGTGAGGACAAGTGCAACCAAGAACCTCCTGAAGTGGCCATGCCCACTCCTGCAGGGGAGGAGGGGGAGGGAGATGCACATCCCCGCCCTGCCAAGGACCGGAAGCAGCACCGAAAGCGAGCCCGGGGGGAGGACAAGGAGCATGGGAAGCGGCGACGCCGGGGCGAGGAGGAGGGCAGAGGGCGGGACCGGAAGCGCAGTCATCGCCATCACCGCGGGGACCCAGCCCGCTCACGGTCACGCTCCCCACAGGCCCCTCCAACTCCCCGGGGGGCCTGGACACGGTGATGGCCATACTCACAGGCAACGCCCACCAGGACATGATGACTCCCCTTGCTGTCAGTACTGACAACCCACCCATGATCCTGGGAACACTCAGCAGCCAGTGTGCTGCATAGGATTAGCCGACCAGGCCTCACTAATCTGGCTCAACCCACACAGACCACAGGATACTCCTGAGAGTCCCATCCGACCCAATCCCTCCCCTTTCTCCATGACACGCCTGCCAGGACTGTTCATCCCGGCCCATTCAACTTCCGTGATCCTCCAATAAGACCTGCCGACCCACCTGTCACCTCAGGGTGGTCATGGCCACACCTGGGCAAGGCTAAGACTGACTTCTTTGCCAGCAGGCAGGGCAGGCGCTGGCGACGACTTCCAAGACTGAGCCAAGCTGGAAGTAGTGTGGCCAAGTGTTAGCCCACTTGAAATAAACTTTGACTCGTGATTGTGTGAACGTCTCCATGATGGCAGCTGGGGAGGGAGGGCGGGACCTACTGGGGGATGAGGAGTGAGGATGATGAGTGAGGAGGAGCACTGATGAGTGATGGTAAGAGGACTGAGGAGGAGGGCTGCGCGAGGAGGAAAAGTGGGTGGACAGTGGCGGTTGTGAGTGAGAGGAGCACTTCAGTGAGCAGGAGAACTATATAAGGAGTAGGAGTGAGGAGGAAGACAGGGAGAGGGGATGTGTGAGCAGGACTGAGTGAGGGAGAGGAGGCCTGAGGAAGAACGAGTGAGGGGGGAGGTCGAATGTTTGGGGGGATTGAGTGTTGAGAACTGTGAGGAGGAGGATTGAGCAAAAAGGACTGAGTGAGGAAAAGAACTGAGTACGACAGTGAGGAGGCCTGTGTGAAGAGGACGGTTAGGAGAAGAAGTGAGTGGGGAGGAAGACTGAGGAAGAGCGGTGAGCGAGAATGAGGAGGACTGGGGGAGGAGGAAGACAGGAGGAAGTTTGAGAAAGGAGGACTGAGTGAGGGGGAGGACTGGGTAGAAGAGTACTGAGTAAGGAGGACTGTGATGAGTGCTCTGTGAGAAGGAGGAGAAGTGCCGAGAAGACAGTGAGGAGGAACACTTGGGAGGACTGAGAGGGGGAAGATGATTGAGCAAGGAGGGCTGAGTGTGGAGGAGGACAGAGGAAGGAGGACTGCTGAGGAGGAAGACGGAGTGAGAAGAGCTGAGTGAAGAGGAACACTGAGATAGAAGGACTGAGTGAGGAGGAGGACTGCGCGTGGAAGAGTACTGAGTGGGGATGCGGACTGTGCGACGGCTACTGCGTGAAGACAAGGAGGAGTGAGTGAGGAAAGGGAATAAGTGACAAGGACGAGGGCTGAGTGAGGAGGGATTAGTCAGGAGGAGGAGGAGTGAGTGGGGAGGAGGACTCACAGAGCTTGAGGACTGACTGAGGAGGACTGAGTGAGGAGAAGGAGTGCATGAGAAGGAGGATGGAGTGAGGAGGACTGTGAGAAGGACTGAGTGAGGAAGAGAGGAACTGAGTGAGAATGTGGAGGACTGATTGAGGAGGACGGAGAGAGGAAAAGGACTGAGTGCGGAGGAGGATTGGCTGAGGAACTGGAGGTCTGAGTGGGAAGGAAGACTGAATGAGGGGGAGGACTAGGTGTGGAGGAAGGCACTTGAGTGATGGGGAGGATTGAGTGAGGAGGAGGCCTAAGTGAAGCACTGGAAGAAAAGGAGGACTAGCTGAGGAAAAGGATGGTGTGAGGAGGACTGAGTGAACAGGAGGATTGAGAGAGGACTGAGGAGGAGGACTGATGGAGATAGGCTAAGTGAGGACAGAGTGGGGAGGACTGAATGATGAGGAGGACTGAATGGTGAGGAGGACTGAGTGAGAAAGAAGACTGTGCGAATAGGACTGCGTGTGGAGGACGATGGAGTGAGGAGGACTGAGCAAAGAGAAAGAGTGAGGAGGAGGACTGAGTGAGAAGGAAAACAAACTGAGGAGGAAGACAGAGTAATGAGGAGGATTTGATTGCGAGGGAGGAGGGTGGCTTGAGGAGATAAACTGAATGAGGAGGACAAATCAGTTAGGAGGACTGAGCGAGGAGGAGGACTGAGCGAGGAGGAGGACTGAGCGAGGAGAACTCAGTGAGGACGATGACTGTGAATAGGAAGACAGACTGAGGAGGACCGAATGAGGAGGACTGAAAGAAAAGAGGACGAGGTGAGGAGAAAGACTGTGTGAGGAGGAAGAGTGAGTGAGGAGGATTGAGAAGGACTGAGTGAGGAGGAGGACAGAGGGAGGACAGAGTGAGGAGAGAGTGAGGGGGAGGATCTAAGTGTGGAGGATGCTGAGGGGGAGGATTGGGTGAGGAGGAGCTGTGTGAGGAGGTTGGACTTAGTGAGGAGGAGGACAGTTAGGAGTAGTAGGACTGAGTGAGGAGGAGGATCGAGTGAGGACTTGGAGGACTGAGTGTGGAGGAGGAACGTGTGACGAGGAGGACAGCAGTGGGAAGAGAAGGACTGACTGAGGAGGAAGGGAAAGAGCCAGACTAACTCTGTAACCCATGTTTCTCTTAGTTGCCTTACAGCTTATATTTTCAAGTTTTAGGCCCATGTTAATTAAAGCCTCTTAGTGCTTCTCCAGAGAGCAGAGGAATGTAAAAATTCCTGACATTGCCATCTTTGGGGCAGAGATAAGAAAGAAAACAAGCAGAGGTCTCTACTAGGTGAC
>JAQQSO010001424.1:23297-102085 GCA_028658305.1 Pachyuromys duprasi
ATGGCAGGAAATTCCAAACTGACTTAAAGATCAGATATCCCCCAGATATTTATGACAGGACTGACCGGACCTAAGGGTGCCCAGAACCAACTAATTATCTTAAAAGAACAACTACCTCATCCAATCCTGAACTGCCAAGACTGTACCCTCCGAGAATTCCCGCGCCTTCCCCCTTAAAAACCCAGGGTCTTTGTCTCCCTGTGGCACTCTTTGTTAACTAACAGGAGTGTCCCCTTCGCACGTTGGAATTAAAATCCTCCTGCGTTTGCAGTGGTCCATCTCCTTAGCCTTTTTCATGCGCCTCTTTCGCTAGTTGAGCCCCTACTGAGCCTATTAGGCTTCTGCTGGGCCTAACAGAATCAAGACAACTCAGGAGACCGGGTCTCATCAATGCAATATGGCAAGAGGTTTCTTTTAACCATCGCACAATGGGGTCACCCGTGCTGGTCAGCAAAGAGTGCCACTGGGAGACAAAGGCCTTGGCTTTTTAAAGGATAAGGTGCGGGGATCTTCAGGGTTGCAGTCTTGGCAATTCAGGATTGGATGAGGTATTTAACTTTTAAAATCATTGGTTGGTTCTGAGCACCCTCAGTTCCGGTCAGCCCTGTCATAAATATCTGGGGAATATGTGATCTTCAAGTCAGTTTGCAATTTCCTGCCATATGAGATATAGCTGCAGTTAAAGGTGGGAGAATGATTATCTCATCCTGTGTCTGTTCCAAGGAATGGGGGCTGCAGGCTTTTAGTCAAAGGTCAGGAGCTATTCAGAAGAAGGTTCAGGGCCATTTGGCCCAGTTTCCAAACAAAGTTTATCTCACAGGGCCCAGCCTGGTGATTTTCTCCCAATAGAGATCTCTGCTTGTTCTCTTCCATATTTCTGCTCTCAAAGATGGCCAATGTCAGGAAGTTTACATTCCTCTGTTCTCTGGAGAAGCACTAAGAGGCTTTAATTAACATGGGCTCAAAACTTGAAAATATAAGTTATAAGGCAATTAAAAGAAACATAGGTTACAGAGTTAGTCTGATTCTTTCACTGAGAGAGGAGGACTGAGTGAGGAAGAGGAGGACGGATTGAGGAGGAAGAGAAGCTCAGAGGCATGGGAGGAAGGACCTTGTGGGGGATTGAGGCCAATCCTGCTTGATCCGGTTCATCCCACTGATGTCACTGGCCCCTGAGTAATTTGTCCCTCCCCCTTCTCACAGGTTTATAAAAGTACCCCCGGTGTGGCCATCCGAGATGAGGGTGTGATCTGCTTGCCCCAAGGCAAGATGGCGTCGGAGGAGTGGCGGGAGGATGAGGCCCCTGAGGATCGGGACTTTCGGGTGCTCATGGAGTATGCTCACAGCTTCATGGTGTCGCAGGTGCAGGGTCTCTGGGGCCGGTGTTGGGTCAGGGTGGGCACGGTCAAGGTGCTCGTGCTCAGTCCTCCCGTCCCTTCCCACTCCCTGCAGGTGGTGTTTTCTGCCTGCGACCTTGGTGTGTTCGATGTCATTGAGGCCTCGGGAACATCAGACGTGGGAGGCATTGCCAGGGCCTTGGGATCGAGTCCGGGCCACACCCGGCTACTGCTGGAAGCCTGCGTGGAGCTGGGGCTCCTGCAGGCGGGGCCGGACGGTGGGCGTGGTCAGAGGACTGAATGGGGCGTGGCTGATGTGGGGGCAGAGCCAATATGGGCAGGGCAGATCTACTCTATGGATGGTGGGTGGTGATTGGTGTGGGCAGGGCTGATGTGATCAGTGGTTGTGGCCAGACGGTGGGCGGGACCTATGTGGTGGGCGGAGTCTGATTTGGGCTGGTATGTTGACTGCTAGATGTACATGGGGGTGTTTGCTGTGGTTGTGGCTGATGCACTGGTTGTAGCTGAAGTGGGACCACGTGGCCATACTGTGGATGTGGCTGACTTGGTTGGTGTGTCCCGGGAGGGGGGGCTGTCATGGTAGGCGTGGCTGACATGGTGTGGCAGCAGTGTGGGCGTGCTCTCACGTTGGGCATCGCTCGTGGCCAGTGCTGACGTGGTGGGTGTGGCTTACGTAGCTGTGGTTGATGTGGGAATGACAGGCATGGAGGTGGAAGCTGAGAGCTACATGGCTGTCATAGTGGGCGGGGCCTACCATGGACATGTCTTCAAGGCAGGCATGGCTGATATGGTTGGCATGGTCTGGCAGTGAGTGTGCCCTGACCTGGTCCCGCCCGCAGGCACCTTTGCCAACACCCGACTGGCGTCGTCGCTGCTGGTCGCAAGCAGCCCCCGGTGTCAGCGCCACATGATGCTCTACCTGGCGGGAACCCCGTACAGATGCTGGGGGCAGCTGGGCCGTGCCGTCAGGTGACCTCTGGGGGACTGGGCTGGGCGAAGGGAGCTTTGGGGATGGAGGGGTCAAGGAGGGTGCGGGGGATCTTGTTCCAGGGTCATGGGGGATGGATCCCATGATGCTCTGGGGCAGATGCTAGGCGTGACTGGACGTTGTAGGGGCGTGTTCCTAATATTCTCCGGGAGCAGGGCGAAATAGACATCCACGGTATAGCAGGTCAGGATGGCTGGGGCGGGGCCTGGGTGAGGAGTGGGCACCCATGATTCCCGGTTGTGGGTGGAGGAGGGCTAGGCAGATGACCAGGGAGTACAGGGGCGGGTGGCAGGGCGGGTGCAGGTACCCATGATGCACTAGGGTGCAGCTGGAGGTGGAGTGGGAGGCAGGACAGGTATCTAGGACACACAGGGTCGGAATGGGTAGGCGGGTCCCCATTGAGGGTGGGGCTCCCTAAGAAGTCCCTGGGAAGAAGACTCACAAGCACACGTGCTGCACCCCGCCCCCATCTCCTACCCCGTCCACAGGGAAGGGCGGAGCCAGTATGGACGCGCCGTAGGTGTGGACACCGAGGAGCCCTTTGCTGCCATCTACAGGTGGGGTGGTCGCCTCATCCCCGCCCCTCACCGGGATTCTATGAGCTGACGATGCCCTGCCCATCCCATAACAATACTCCCTGACAATGCCCTATCTCTCTATTGCACCACCCTCTCCCTGAGGAAGCCCGGCCTACTCCCTGGTGCTGACTCCCTGATATCCCGCCCACCCCCTTATGACGCCCTTTAGATGCTCCACCTACTCCTAAATCCTAGCCCACTTTGCCAACACCCGACTGTCCCACTGACAACGCCCCGCCCACCCCGACCCGGCCCCCTCCTCTGTTGACACCTCCTCAACCTTTCCTGATTTCCCACCCTCTCACTGACTGACCAGCCCTCACCTTGAGGAAATTCCACCCTGTCCCTGTTGACAGCCCTCATACCCTGACTCCGCCCTCACCATGATGAGGTCCCACCCTCCAACTGAATATGCTCCGCCCCCTCCCTGAAGAAGGCCCGACATCCATGATCTCTGACCCCACCCCCAGGTCGGAGCGGGAGCGCCTGCTGTTCATGCGCGCCCTGCAGGAGACCTGGAGCGTGTGTGGAGGCCATGTCCTCAAAGCATTTGACCTCTCATCCTTCCGGGTCGTCTGTGACGTCGGCGGTGAGGCCTATGGATGAGCCGGGACTTGGTCTTGGACACAGGAAGGGATGTCCCCAAGGGACAGGAAATGGCAGTGGGAGGGACAGGAAGTGATCCCAAAAGACAGAATGTTGTAGCAGGAGGGACAGGACATGGCCGAGGAAGGGACTGAAAGCGACCTCCCAAGGTATAGGAAGTGATGTCCCGGGGTCTAGGAGTAGCAGCGGGAGGAACAGGAAGTGGCATTAGAAGGGAAAGAAAGTGACTTCCCGAAGGAAAAGAAGTGGAAGCAGAAGGGACACGAAGTTTCGATGACCCGGTGAGTAGGAAGTGGCAGTGAGAATGACAGGAAGCAACATCAGGAGGTGAGAGGAAGTTGCTGTGACGCCCCGCGGTCCCCACCCTCCCTCCACCACCCCACAGGCGGCTCTGGAGCACTGGCTCGCGAGCTTGCCCGCCTCTACCCTGAGAGCGACGTCACTGTCTTCGACACCCCGGAAGTGATCGCAGCGGCACAAGCCCCGCCTTTCCAGTCGCCTGGGACTGAGCCGGTCGTGCACTTCCTGGGAGGTGGGTGTGGCCTAGGTGGGTGGATTATCTGAACACTCCCCACGGCCTCAACCCTCACCTCTGTAACCCAGCCTCCGGGACGACACCCCCCACCCCCCACAGGCGACTTCTTCGGATCCCGCCTGCCGGCCGCAGACCTATACATCCTGGCTCGGGTCCTACACGACTGGACAGACGAGGCCTGCACGGGACTGTTGGGGCGGATCAGCATGGCGGGTGGGGCAGGTGGGCCTTGGGGTCATGGGTATCACAGCATGTCATAGGTTCATGAGAGTCATCAAGGGGTCATGGAGGCCTCACAGGGATCACATTGGTGGCAACAGGGTATCACCTGTGGGCCACAGGAATCACGGAGTTACTGGTGTGTCACTGGGGTCACACAGGTCGGAGGAGTCACATTTGGTCACGTGAGGTCTTGGGGTCACACACGGTCACAAGGTGTCACTGGATCATTTGAGTCACGCAGGGATGACATGGGGTCATGTGAGTCATGCAGGGTCACAGGAAAGTCATGCAGTTACATGGGGTCACACAGGGTCATAGGAGTAACAAGGGGTAATTAGGGGTCACAGGGTCCTGAGAGTCACACGGGTGTCACGGAGTCATGTAGGCATCCTGGGGAGTTACAGGGGCTCACAATAGGTTCAGGGGTCACACAGGATGAGAGTCACATGAGGACACAGCAGGTTCATTGGGTCAGGGAGTCAAGGGGTGACATGGGGTCATACAAGTCACAGTGGTCATAGAGATCAAAGTGGTCACAGGGGTCATGATAGTCCCGTGAGGTCACCTGAAAGTCCTGAAGAGTCATTCGGGTTCACTGCCGTCACCGGGTTCACAGGGGGCTCAAGGGGGTCAGCGAGTAGCATGGGAGTCATGGTGGGTTCAGGAGGATCACGGGGTCATGAGAGTCACACGGGCCACATGAAGGTCATTACAGGCTCATGCATCCACCCGTTCCCACCCAGGCACGGCACTACTGCTGGTTGAGGCCCTGCTGCCCCCCGAGGGCGACTCCCCCGGCCCCAAGCGCCTTTCAGCGCTGCTCCTGTCACTCAACATGGCCGTGCAGACATGCGGCCGCGAGCGCACAGAGGTTGAGTACCGGGCCCTGGCGGCCAGGGCAGGGTTTAGCCACTTCCAGGTGTCCCGGGCAGGGCACCCCTACACCACCATGCTGGCCTGGAAGTGACCTTTCCAGACCCGGAAGTGACATTGTCTCCCCCTTCCTGGAGATGGATAATTATCAAAGGTGTCGGGTGCTTCCAGGAAGTGAAGTCACAGGTGGAAAACAACCCAGAAAATGAGATCATCCGACTACCCCTCTGTTAAGAGACACCAGGAGAGATTCTGCCTTTCCAAAATTGATGTCATCCATCCATGTAGTGAGGGAAGTGGTGATGGGTGGCGCCTGGACATCCAGGAAATGATATCTCGTGTCTGAATTAATAAATTAGCTCTCAAGTGCAGTCTGCTGTGACGTCGCGGTTGCTGGAGTAACTCACATTGAACCAGAGGCTCCTTGGAGGGGATGGGCTGGACGACCCTAGGGGCTTTCGTGTGAATGAGAGGCATGAAGTGCATGTAGAGGTGGAAGCCTCGGAAGTGAGGCCATCCTGTGACAAGTGACGTCATCTACCGCCCCTACATCTGGGCGAACAAACGAACCATAAGTTGGTTGCACTTGGTGGGAAATCATTTAATAATGACATCAGTGTTGGAACCACCTCAGTGACGTCACAGCGCGGGATCTCCCCAGGCGACACCCGTCAGCCGGCAACCCTCCGCCCACAGGCGTCGCTGCAGGCCCAGGTCACCTGTGACCCCGAGCGGCTCAGTCTCTACGCCCCCATCGCGCAGGTATCGACCCCCGACCCCCTCCAGCTCCGGGGCAGCAGCCGCGAACACGGAAGTCCAGGCTCCCTCTTCTGGGCTCTGCGGGAAGGAGTATGGGGGCTAGAGAGGGCCGGTTTCTGAGGCAATCAAACCCAGCGGAGGCGGGGCTTCAATCAACCCAGGGAATGGGCAATACCAGGGGTGTCACAAGGATGTTGGTCAAACCTGCAAGTGGGGTGTGGAGCCTTAGGGTGTCGGCCACCCCAAGGGGGAGGGGCTAAGGATGTCAAGGAAGGGGATGGCATCACCGTCCCTGTCAGTCATTCTTGGATGATGTGGGTGGTGCCCTTGGAGGTAGGCGGGGACCAGGGATGTGGGTGGAGCCTGGGGATGTGGGCAGGACACGGGCAGCAGCCATATTGGGGCCTTATATTGGCCAGGTTGGGGACCCGGGTCACCCTGCACACCTTGAGCAGCAGCCATCCCAGCGTCCTCCTTGCGGCACGCACGACCAGGCAGGCATGACGGTAGAGTTCCGTGTCCACCACGCCTGGGTCAGCCAAGTTCGAGGTTACGGGGTCGCCGAGTGACGTCAGCAGCCGCTGTAGTCGCCGAGAGAACAGCACGAGCGCCAGCTTGCTCTGCGCATAGGCCGCGTGGGCGGAGTAAGTGGAGCTGCAGGAGGAGATGCCCTCTGCCTTGGTGACGTCCTGGTCAGGCCCCACACAGTGCCTGCAGATCTTGCTCCCTTCCCTCGGCCCCGCCCACGCAACATTCTTGGCCCTTCCCGCTCACGTCACGCCCTTTGCGACCATACAACAGTCCTCTCACGACCCAGCCCTTCCAATCTAGGACACGCCCCCTAGAGCCCTCCACTTTTAGGCCACATCATTCCCTGCTAGGTCCCGCCTCTTTTCTCCAGACTCCATCCCTTCCTTTGGCCATGTCCACTCCCATTCTGCTTTTGTTCCCTTCCCGCCATCCCAGTCCCTTTCCTTTGAGGCCCAACCCTTTCACATGAGGCAAAACCAACTAAATTTGAGGTCTCACCACTACAACTGAGGCCATGTCCTTGTCTTTGAGGTCCTGCACAATTCTGAACCCCACACCTTGCACTTAGGGTCCGCCCACGCACTCATGCCCCGCCCATTGTGTGGTAGCCTTTGCTCCTCACCGGCCCTGTAGGTCATCCATGTCCAGTTCCCCTACATAGTGTGTGGCCGAGGCAACGGTGACGATGCGGGTTGCCCGGATGGGGTCCCCCGAAGCGCGCAACAGGGGCAGCAGCAGGTGCGTGAGCAGGAAGTGGCCAAGGAAGTTCACACCCAGGTGCCGCTCGAACCCTTCCTCAGTCTCCCCTCGAGGCTCCAGCATCACACCAGCTGTGGAGCGGAGTCAGGGGTGGGGTTGAGTCAATGGTTAGAGGGCTTGGTGGGGTTCAGGTGTCACATCTGAAAACAGTGACAGGAAGAGGCTATGGATTCCCAGCATGCACCTTCTTTCTGCCAAACCTCTTGACCGCAGCCCTCATTTGCACACAGGAAAAGCTATGGTTCCTATGAAAATGAGCTCTGAATATGCAAAACTGTCCCAAACCTTCACGCCCTAGGCCCCTCCCACTTCCAGGACGCCCCATGGTCTCCTCTGAAGACCCCCCTATCCACCTTAGGACTCTTTCCTACAACCTGAAGCCCTTCCTCAAACCCGAGGATCTTCCCCCTCCTTCTTAGGTCCTGCCCCTCCTCACGCTGCGCCCTTCCCACTTCCCAGGGCATGTCCACTTCCTGAGGCCCTGTCATTTCACCGGAAGCCCGGACCACAGGCCATCCTATTTTGGCCACCTCCTCTCCCTGAGGCCTCGCCCCGGCACTCACCATTGTTCACCAGCACGTGCAGCGGGAGCCCCAGGGCTGCAAAGTCCCTCGCAAACTTCCGCACGGATGCCAGGGAGGCCAGGTTCAGGAACAGGAAGTGCACTGCAAGAAGGGCCCGCCCCTTTTACTGTCAATGACCCTCCCACCCCTCCTGTCCTCTGTCCTGCAAACCATCACCTCGGTCTCCAGCCCATCTAACCGTTGATCGGCTCCACCCAATCGAACCACACCCCTTACCATCATTGTTCCCTGTCTCCTCCTGGATGCTGTGGATGACTTCCGGTGCCTTCTCTACGTTATTTCCGGCTATAAGAAAAATGACGTCACAGGCGGGGCTCAAGTTGGTCAAGTGCTGGTTGTTGTTCTCTGGGTGGGAGGGTGTCCTGTCCCAGAACTATGCCCCATGACCCTGCCTCCTGGTCCCCAAATGACCTAGGTACGCCCCATGGACTGTGACCCCGCCCACGAACATGGGCAACGCCCACCTATGATGACGCGCATGCGCAGGGCCGCCAGCTGGCGTGCAGTGCTCAGCCCAATGCCATCGGTTCCACCAGTCACAATGGCCACACGACCCACCTGGGGAGGGAGCACTGCAGAGAGGAGCGATAATCAATATGCAAATCGCCTAATGAATATACAAGTAAAAGTTCATAACCATCTAGAGGTGGGTCGACAAATTGATATGCAAATTGTCTCATGAATATGCACGTAAAGCGTCTTCACCAACCAGGAAATAAAGGCACTCAATATGCAAATCAATTCGTGAATTTTCATCAGTCTGCAAACATTACGGTGATACGCTTGCCACCTTATTAATATTCACGTGACTCAGTCAGCCACTAGAGTGTCCATGTGGAAATCTTTCCAGGAATAATCAGGTAACTTCTCATAACCACCCATTATTGATATGCAAATCACTTCATTAATATTGACTTTTGTCTGAGAACATCCATGAGAGAATCTATGATTACTATGCAAAATCATGAATATTCACATGAGGTCTTCTAACCATCCATATGAGAATCGATAGTCAATAAACAAATCCCCTGGTGAATATTCACATAACATCTCATAACTCAAATTCGATAATTAATAGGCAAATAGCCTCATGAATATTCACATATCGTATCACCATCCACTGTAGAATCCATATTCAACATGCAAATCGCCTCTGGAATATTCACGCTAGGTCTCCTTGTCTACCAGGAAAGATCTGGATTCAATATGCAGATTGCCTCAAGAATATTCATCACAGTTTGCAAGCATCGGGGTCATATCCGCGCCACCTAATCAGCCACGAGGATCGAGGGAGCAAATCGCTCCATAATTATGGAAACTTCTCATGAAAACCCTCGAGAAGATCGACAATATGCAAATCTCCTACTGAATATTCAAGATATGCCTCATAACCATCCCAGAGGATCGAGAAGCAATATGCAAATCCAATCGTGAATATTCTTGTAACCTATCTTGTCCAACCAAGGACGATCCGTAGTCGATATGCAAATAGAAAATGAATATTCATCAGAGCCTTCCAGATCCCTTGGCTCCGTAAGCAGAATCCATGCCATCTCATTATTACTCAGGTGACGTCATCCCCACATGGTGTGATATAACTAAAGAGCGAATGCCCTCATAAAGCCAGTGCATCAACCGTTATAACACTCGGGATCGCGGTTCCCCGAGCGGGCGCGAGGAACCTCAGGGACCGCCAGCAGAACGCCGTGAAGGCCACGACGCTGGGCCAGGGCTTGACTTCCGGCTTCCGGTCTTGGCCGGGCTGACGCCAACCGATCTCGGTTTGCGGGGTTCCGCGGAAAACCCGAATGTCGCCGCAGCCCTACCGCCGCCCCAGTTGACTCACCGGGCCGCCGGAAGCCGCCGCGAAGCCGCCGCAGCAGCTGCGTCACCACCACGGCCACGCCCACCGCATAGACGCGGAGCGCGGCCCGCAACGCCCGCAGCGCCATGTTCCCGCGGCCCCGGCCCCCGCGGCCATTACTGTCTTCCCGCTGGCCCCGCCCACCCGCGCTATGACTGTCATTCCCGCTCGGCCACGCCCACCGTAGCCATAGCTGTCAATCCCTGTGGGGCCCTCCAACCCTTCCAGCTCGGACCCGCCCACCGCCGCCATGACGCCATTGGTTTCTGTCCCTCTCGGACCAGCTCTCCGCCACCTTGACGCTTGACTGTATGTCACCTCGGACCTGCCCACAGCCTCCATCACGCCATTACTGTCCGTTGCGCTCGGACCAGCCCATTGCCGCCATGACACTTTCCTTCCGGCCCTTTCCGTACCCACTGCGGTCATTACTGTCCATCTCGCATGGCCCTGCCAAGCATGGTCATCAATGTCTTCATGGTTGGGCCCGTCCGCAGCCCTAAATCGTGATTCCCGCAGCTGTGACCCCTGACAGCCAGTCATGACCCCTGACCCCGACCCAACAGTTGTAATCTCCTTCTCCACAGCGGTGACCCCTCAGCCTTGTCCCCAACACCACATTATGACGCCCAACTCCACAGCAGAGACATCTGATCTCCATAGCCATGACCTGGACCCCACAGCTGTGATCCCCGACCTCACTGTAGTGACCCCACAGCTCTGCCCCATGTCCCAACAACCTTGACAGCTGATCCCTATTGCTGGCAGCTTTGACCTCCCAGTCGTGACCCGGTCCCCACAGCCGTGACCCCTGAGCCCACATCCGTGGCCCATCAGTCATGACCCTGACCCCATAACCATGTCCCCAGACCGCACAGCCCTTACCCCTGACCTCACTGCAGTGACCCTACAGTCGTGATCCTTAGCCTCACAGTCCTAACTCCCCACCCCATATCCGTGACCCTGACCCCACATGTGTGACCATGGACTTCCAGCCCTGGCCCCTCAGCTATGACCCCAACCCCACAGTCCTAACCCTTCAAGCATGACCCAGACCCCACAGCTGTGATCCAGAAGCAGATGTCAAAAATATTTTATTTTTATTTCTGTGTGGTATGGGGAAAGGAGCTGACGGGTAGTGGGCGGGGCCAAGCCCCCACCCTGCAGGTGCTGACATCACAGGCGGTGACGTCACAGTGACATTGGCACAGACCAGACACGTTACAAAATGGTGGCGGTGGAGACAGAGACACTGGACAGACTGACGGACTCACGGACAGGCCACGGAGGGCGGGGCTGCCTTCCGCCCGGGGCCACTTCCGGTTCTCAGGGTAAATGATGGGGCATTACCGGGCGAGATTACGATGTCATCATCAGCTTCAGCATCATGGATTGCGACGTCCCTAGGTGAGGCATGGAGGTGGGGCGTGGGGCAGCGATGACGTCATCCATGAAGAGCCCTGCCCACCACAGGGGAAGGGCTCATGGCTTGTGAGGCGATGTAGAATACCCCATCCTCAGGGCAACTGCAATCTCATCACTCAACGACTTCATCAGGCAGCGTGGGGGGCAGGGACACCAGACTCAGGCTCCGCCCCCCGCCCACCAGGCAGGAAGCCCCAGAGCCTGGACCATAAGCGGAAAAGGGAAAGACAAAGAAATATTCTAATTAAACTAATTAAGTTGTGCAGGGCAATGTGTTGCATGCCTGTAACCCTGCCACTCTGGGAGGCAGAGGAAGGTGGATCTCTGAGCTCCAGGCCAGCCTGTTCTATTAAGTGAGTCCAGTAGGGGCAAGGCTACACAGAGAAATCCTGTCTCAAAACATAAAATCATTAAAAGGAAAAAATAAAATGTAAGCATTCTTATTAACAGATCATAATGAATTAAATTAACAAATACCAAATAAATCATAAAATTAAAATGTGAATTAAAATAAACTAAATTTATAAATAAAAAATTAAATTTATATATACGTTAGGTTACTATCTTGCTTTATTAATCAACTAAAATGAGCTAACAGTAACAAGTAACTAAGAAGTGAAATTTAAAAAATGTGTTAAACCATTAATTTAACGTCTTAATGTACTAAAATATTCTTAATAGTTAATAATTTTAATAACGAGTTAATTATGAATTAAATAATTAAAGGAACATGTTAAGCACAGTGAGCCACGAACCCCTTAGCTCGGCCCCGCCCACCATGAATGGTCTCACTCCCCACTCCAGCAATTCCCATAACTCCACCCTGTTGTTCTCACTCGCGAAACACGGAATTCCCCGGTTTCCTTGACAGCCGTAAAGCGGAAGTACCTGGCTCCCTTGACTCGTGTAAACCGGAAATGTCCGGTTCCCTTGACGACCCCCCTTTTTATGGAAGGACCTGGCTCTCCTGAACTTCAGCGACCGGAATAAACCAGAAGTGCACAACTCAGCGACCACGGATAAACCGGAAGTCACCTGCGTCCGCCCTTCCCCAACTCAGTGTCCATCCTCACCGCAAGGTGACCCCCGGCATCCTGCTCCGCCGCAGTCCTCCCTGCGGTCCGCATCCTTTGCAGCGGGGTCGGCCATCCCAGAGTGGGCGTGTCCTTGGCGGCATGACGTCACAGGCCGTGGTCGCAGTCCACGTCGCGGCAGATGTACCACAGGATGACGTAGAGGATCAGGAGGATGGCAAAGATGAAGAGCGCCACGAGTACGGCCTTCGTCACGGGCGACACGAGCGACTGCATGGCCGCCGCGGGCCGCGCGGGACATCACGGAGCCCGCCCCGCCCCCGCCCGCCGGGACCCCGCCCCCACCCCGCGCGGGCCCCTCCCACCCACCGCGCGCCCCCGGAGCCCGAGCCAGATCCCGCAGGACGCGGCAGCGGTACTGAACGGACGAGCGGGGACTGCGGCTAGGGCGCTGGGGGCGGGGCTTCCGGTGTCTGTCAGGGTAATGTGGGCTGGGCTTCCGGTGTCAATCACGGAGCCGGGAGGGTGGGGCTTCCGATGTCTTTCTCGGTGTTGAGGTCTGGGCTTCTGGTACAGGACACCTCCCGGTGTGGGCGGGGCCGAAGCTTATAACGCCCCAGTGGTTGGTGGAGGGAGGGTTTGTGACGTCACAGGGGGTGGTGCCGCACTCTTCAGGCTCTTCAACTCAGCGTCAGGGCTTATAGCTGTCCATCATCACGAGGGCCGGGCTCGAATCCCCGCCCTCCAGGCCCCGACCAGTACACTCTAACTCAGTTTCTTTGCCCTCCTGTGGTCGTGGCTCCTCTTCGGTGGGCGTGTCCTTCGGGTGTCCAGTTCCAGCCTGAGTTGGGGGTGGGTGGGCGTGGCTTGGGCAGGTGACTTCGCCCCTCGGGCGGCCTTAGCATCAGCTGTGGCAGTGTTGCTGTCTCTAGGCCGCCGGGTGGTGGTGTCCTGCATGCGAGAGGCGGGGCCTAGCTCAGCTGACGCCCCACCCTCTCCTGGTCCCACCCACAATCGTCCCGTATTTTCTGTATTAACAGGACAGAGCGTTTTTTTCTATCTTGACTTTCGGGGCTAGTTCATGAGAGTGGTCGTGGCTTCGACCTCTCCTCCGTCGATATATTTACTTTCATTATTGAGGATTATATTTTTGCTTGTTCTCGGCAATGGGCGTGGCCCCTCCCGTGGTAGGTGTTGTCCCTCCGTGGATGGGTGTGGCTTACGCGTTCCTCTTATCCCTGGCCTTGCCTCCTCCTCTCCCGCTATATTTATGTTCATCATTAATGACGATAATTTTGGCGGTCCAGCCTTGTAGACGTGGTCCTGGCTTCCCACCAGACCCTCTCCCTGGGTAGGCCTGGCACCCATGGGTGGGAGAGGCCTGAGTGTGCTGCAGTTATTCTAGGGCCTGGCCCCTCCCCTCCGCTTATTTTCTTTCTTAACAATGAAGCATTTGGCGGGTTCCCTGAGGTGGGCGTGGCCTCCTCTACCTTAAACCTCCTTCCACGTTTGGCCGTATCTTCTCCGGGGTGGCCGTGGCCTCCGTTTATCTCCGTTACTCTAGATGCTGTCCTTTCCTCTCCCGCTGTGTTTATTTCCATTTTTAATGATGAAAGTTTGGCGGGTCCTCAGGGATGGGCGTGTCCTCAGCTCCCCCCTCCAGCACTGGGCGTGGCCTCACTCTCCCCTATTTTTCGCCTGACCACACCCTTCCCTCCCTCCCTCCATTCACCCACCCTACCATGGCTCGTGTGCTCCTGCTGCTCCCACTGCTCCCGCTACTCCTGCTGCTGCTGCTGGGAGACCCCGCGGGGGGCCAGGGTGAGGCGGGGATCACGGAGGTCACATGGGGCGGGGGCGGGGAGCCGAGTGAGAGTATGATTATCATTATTATCTCCTTTTCATTTGTTTTTCAATCTCGGGCATGGATAAGGTGAGGCCGGGAGACACGTGGTTGAGAACCGGGCTCAAGTGGGCGGGGCGGTGGTCACGTGGTTGGGGGTCTCGAGATCGGGGGTCAGGTCTCGGATGACATTGTCTCATTTTATTTTTTCATTTTGGTTGTCTGTTTCTCGGGCGTGGATGAGGGAGGGGCGGGCCCTGGGGGGGAGTCCTCCAAAGCGAGGGGCGTAACCTCCTGCGGGGGCGGTGTTCGGCCAGAGGGCGTGGCGGAAGGGAATTCCTCACAGCTGACACCCCGCGGGAGCCTTTCTTCTTCCCTACCTTGGGTTGTGGTATGGTCTATGAGGGGGACCCTGAGACCGCCAGGGAATGGTCAGGGGTCGCCGGGGGCTGATTTTAGGCTCTCCAAACCTCCCAAACCCGAGCAGCCCCGTCCCGGGCGTCCTGGAAACTGAATCTTTGTTTACAGAAAAAAAAATCACGGCACCGCCGCTACCAATGCTTTGGCGGTTTGGAGCCCCATCCCCGCTTGCCCCACCCCTTCCTTCCGCCTGTAAACAGGCCGCCTGGCTGTCATGGAAACAGATATTTTGGGATTCTCCCTTTTCTGGCCCCTCCCTTGCCCCCAGAGGATCCAGGAGAGATTGGCGGCGGGAAACGGTGACAGTTTTAGGGTCCCCTCTTGTACCCCTCATTCCCCTCTCTAAACTGCTTTTCCCGGCTCAACGGTTTCTGGGAGAGGAGCTGTTAGGGGCATGGCCAATGATGGGGTTGGGGCAAAGGGAGGAACCTGAGGGGCCCTTATCCCCTACTGAGCTGTTTCAAACCTCTCCTGCCTCCCCCACTAGGGAGGCCTGGAAACAGCGTTTCCGGAATGCCTGCAGCTTCTGTATCTGTCACGGCTCGAGGTCCCCCCGTCCGTTTCAAGTTCCCGACACACCCTGTCCTCCATCCACGAGCTGGGGATGGAGGGGGGACCTGGAAACGGATCCTCAGACTTAGACCTCTGGGAAGAGCTGAGGGAGACCTCGACCCCGCCCTTCCTCTCACTCCCCACGTGATCCTGGGGAGCAGAGTCTGACTCACCCAGGCGGATCTGTATGGGCCACACCCTGCTGCGGAGAGTTGAGTGGGGGTGGGGAGGATTATGGGTTCTCACTCTCCCTATGTGTGGGTGCTGGGAGCTCAGTCCTCCTTTCTGAGCACTCGGTATTCTATATTAGGATGCCTCGGTGCTGGGGGCTCAGTCTTCCCCTGTGTTGGTGCTGGGGGCTCCACATTCCCGTCCCTGGGTGCTTAGGGCTCAGTCCTCCTCCGTAAGCACAGGATGTTCTGTGTTACTATCTGTGGGTGGGTGCTGGGGCCTCAGTACTCCTAGTCATGGTACTGGAGGCTCAGGCTTCCCCACTGTGGGTTCCGGAGGCTTAGTTCCCATCTGGATGATGGGTGTCCTGCATTTCTGTCCTTGGGTGCTAGGACTCAGTCTCCCTATCTGTTGGTACTAGGGGCTCAGTCTTCCTCACTGAGCACAGGGTGTTCTGTATTAGTGTCTGTGGGTGCTAGAGGCTCAGTTCCCCTGTCTGGGTGCTGGGACTATGTCCTTATGCCATGGGTGCTGGGGTCTGTATTTCTCTTTGTGTGTGCTTGGGACTCAGTGCTTCTCCTTGCGTACTGGGAGCTCAGTCCTTCTTGCTGTTGTTACTGGGGTCTCAGTCCTCCTCTCCAGGTGCTGGGGACTCAGTCTCTCTATGTGTGGGTGCTGGCAGCTCAGTCCTCCTGTCTGAGCACTGAGTGTTCTGTATTAGTTAACATGGGTGCTGAGGTGAAGTCCTCTCCAGTGTGGGTACTGGGGGTCTGTATTCCCATTTCTGGGTCCTGGGACTCAATTTCCCTATCTGTCAGTGCTGGTGTCTCAGTCCACATCTCTGTGTACTGGGTATTCTAGACTTGTCTTTGTAGATGCTGGAGATTCAGTCCACCCGACTGAGCACTGGGTATTCTTAATTAACATGGGGCTCAGTCCTCCTGTCTAGGTTCCAGGGACTTAGGCTCCCTGTGAAGGGGTGCTGGGTATTCCATATTCCCTGCCTAAGTGCTGGGGTCTCAGACTTCCCCAGCGTTGGTGCTGAAGGCTCAGTTACCCTGTCTGGGTGCTGGCACTACATCCTTATGCCATGGGTACTGAGATCTGTATTTCTCTTTGTGGGTGCTTGGGACTCAGTACTTCTCCTAAGGTTCTGGGGGCTAAATTATCCTCCCCATTGGTGGTGGGGGCTCCTTCCTCTGCTCCGGGTGCTGGGGACTGAGTCTCCCTATGTACGGGTGCTAGCAGTCAGTCCTTCTATCTGAACACTGGGTGTTCTGTATTAGTTAACATGGGTGATTGGGTGGGTGAAGTACTCTTCAGTGTGGGGGTTGGAGGGTCTGTATTCCCATCTCTGGGTGCTGGGAATCAGTCTCCCTATCTATCGATGCTGCGGTATTCTGGAGTTGTGTTTGTGGGTGCATAGGTCTCAGTCCTCCTCATTGGGTGCTGGAGGCTTAGTTCTACATTCTAGGTGCTGAGGATAAATCCCTCTTGCCTTGGGTGCTGGGTGTCTGTATTTGTCTTTGTGGGTGCTGTGGACTCAGTCTTCTCACTGTGGATGTTGGGGGCTCAGTCCTCCTCAGGGTTGGTGCTCATGGCTCAGTATTCCCCTCCCTGGGTGCTGAAGGCTCAGTACCCCAGGCTGGGTACTCCTCTTCCTTGCTGAGCACTGGGTGTCCTGTATTAGTGTCTGTGGGTGCTGGAGACTCAGTACTCCTTGCCGTGGTACTCGGGGTCCATATTTGTCTTTGGTGGTTCTGAGGACTCAGTCTCTCTTTCTGTCAGTGCTTAGGGCTCAGTCCTCCTCTCCAGGACCTGGGGGCTTAGTCCTCCTCCTTGGGTGCAGAGGGGCCCGAATTTGCCTCCATAGGTGCTGGGGGCTTAGTTCACCTTTGGGGGTACTGGGACTCTGTATCCCTATCTGTGAGTGCTGGGGGCCCAGTCATCTTGTTTTCCCCCTTTCCTTTCTCCAGGTGGCGACTTCGACCTGTCAGATGCGCTGGATGGTGAGGAGGAGGGGAATGCCTGCAATGGGGGTTCATTAATTTCATTGTTAATTAATCAATCAATCAATCGTTATTTATTTGTTATCATTCATTGTTACTTATTTATGAATTATCTACTGTTTTAGTATTTTATATTATTTATTTTATGAATTGTTTTATTATTTTATTTTGTTATTAATTTACTTTTTAAATCCTGAATTTCCAATTTTACAGATTTTTTTTTTTGCAAATTTAATCCAGAAACTTTTCAGTTCGTTTTGGGTTTTTTCTAAGAGAAGAAAAAAACCACAAAAATAAATCTTTAACGAAGTCACTTCCAGTTTGGGGATCAGAAAAAATTTCAGAGTTTATAAAAAAAATCAAAAACATAGAAAAAAAAGGAAAGAGAAAAAAATTCAGGGTCAAAACTGCAAAAATTGTTTTGTTTTCCGGGAAAAAGAAAAAAATTTTCCTGCTCAAGAATAAAAAATTAAAGAAAAATGTTTTTTAGTGTATCTATTTTATTCATTTATTTTAAAAAATTTCAGAATATCTTATCTTTTCCGGATGATTCCTTTTTCTTTTCTTTTTAAATTCCCAAAATCCACCATCTTGGTTCCCAGGGCCGAAGAAACCGACCCCAGGAACAACCAAAGCAGCACCCAAGAAACCAACAGGTGAGGGTCAAAACCCACAGGGGGGAAACCGAGGCAGACACTTCTAGTTTCCAGAACACCCACTTCTGGTTTGACTATCACCCCTTTCTACCATGCCCTTATTTTCCACTTCCCCAGGTGACCTGGACCTGAAGGAAGCACTGGGCGGAGATGGTGAGACCCCACCCAAACTTCCCCCAGAACTGGTTTGAACTGGTTGGAACCTGGAAATGTTCACTTCCTGGTTTGGGTTTGGGGTGTATAAAGGGCACATGGTGTGCCTGGGGGTTATGCTAATATATGCTAATGTGTGGTAATCTAGGCTAATGTGCGTTGGTGCTTCAATTCAGGCTGGCTCACTGTTAGACCCATTAGTCTCTCTGATATGCTACTTCATCAGGTGAGTCTCCAGTATGTAAATTAGGTCTGAAATTAGCATTTCCAGTTTATGCTAATATTCCACAATATTCACATTGATCGACCTAATTAGTGTAGAATTAGCATATTTAATAACAGGCAGATTCTTACTGTCATCACACTGAGTGATATGCAAATAAAGGCGATTTATTCTAATTCACACCAGGATGCCTTTCCCCATGGAAATGGTAGCACTATGATTTATGCAAATGAACAGACGGCTTATACAAATTTGATTCAAATTAAACTGCTGCGTTTCTTCACATATGTTACTGTGCACCAATCCAGGACGGGGCATATGCAGATTTGCATTTATTTAAATCACATAGTTTCCCTGTTGGTGGGGATTCTATGTAATTTATGCAGATTTATTAATTCAGCCTCATGGACAGGATGAGTCTCAGAATAATCTATGCAAATTTATTAAAATATGACCAAGTGGCTGAGAGTCCATGATTTGTTTATGCTAATTTATGCTAATGTGAAATGCTGTGACCCAGGTCATCCTTGGCCTTCACATGAGCTTCTTCCTCCCACTGAGGCTGAAGGTGGTAACATAACATGGAGGCGTGGCTTACACTGTACTTGTGTTGGAGCTTAGTGCCTTCACAGGAGGCGTGGCTTTGCATAGTGAGCATGATTAGGGGTCGATGGCATCATTTGGAGCTCATGTTGGTCATGTCACAGGGGCATGGCAGTATTTCTGATGTCAACATCCTCTCCCCTCTAACTCTCTCAAGGTGGATTTTCTGACACAGACCTGGAAGACATGGCAGGGACAGGAGGTCGAGGTTGGCCACGCCCCCTCGCATCATCATCACAATGTGACCCCGCCCCCTTGGTGTCATTTTTCCTCACTCCCTCAGCTCTCCCGGGCTTCCTGTGGGAGGGAGATAACCCAGCATCACCATCCAGGCCCCTCCCACTGTCCTGTCTGTCCCTTGACATCACCCCTGCCTTTGCCTTCCAGGAGCCGGAGGGGGCGGAGCCAGACGCGATGACCCAGAAGCAGGAGGTGATGGCTGCAGTCTGGAAAGGTGTTGTGGAGGGTGGGGTGGAGCGGTGTCAGAGGACCTGCTTACACCCACCCCTTCTCCCATCACAGGCCCTGCCCAGGAGGCCGTGATCCCTGGCGTGGTGGCAGCCATCTTGGCTGCTGTTGCCGGTGCTGTGTCGAGCTTCGTGGCCTATCAGCGGCGGAAGCTATGCTTCCGGGAGCGCGGTGAGAGGCGGGTCGAGCTGGGAGAGTGGTTTCCTGTGTCAGCTATGGGGACGGGGCTTCCTGTTCCCCATCATGGCCCACTCTTCTCACTTCCTGTTCTGCTTCTCTCCCTCCCAGACTCCGCTGTGGTCTAGGGATGGAATCCCCAGAGGAGGACCCCAGGAGCCAGGCTCTGCCCCGCCCATGACGTCAAAAAGAACTCCTCCAATGACGTCACAGCGACCATCTCCGATGATGTCATGAAGCCAAGGCGGCAAGCCTGCTTCCTTCCTGCGTGGTCGGGAGGGAGTGTAAGGGGTATTGAAGACATCACAGCCTAGCCATAGCAATGACATCCACATCGTGCCAAAGCCTGACTCCGTCCTATGGGTTGTGAGGAAGAAGAAGAGGGGGAGTCCTGGGGTGCCTTATGGGAAATGGGGGGTGGGGTGGGGAGTGTGGGCGGGACCGGGAACATGGAGGTGAAATAAATGTGACTTCCATAAACTGGGACTCGAACTAAGGACTTGTCAATCAACTATATAAAAACCAGGAAGGGCCATGGTGCTTCAGCCTAGAGTGCTTCCAGTGTCCTTACCCACCATCTTTTCTCCCCCATCGCGATGATGTCACTTAAGTCGCCATGACGTCATCTGAGCCTTAATCCCTGGATTGATGGTTGCCTTTCTTCTCTGACTACTTCCTCTCTTCGCCTGGTAGACGTGGTACTTCCCCATACCCATCCAGCCTCCCTGTCCAGTCCTGGGGATGAACACTATCCCATAATATTCTCTTGTGGGGTGACGCCTATGATGTCACCCGCCAGACCGGTTCGTCCCACTGAGGCCTCTCCCACCCCGCCCACCGGGACTCAGTTCTTCCCACAGGAGCCGCAGGCTGAGGCTACGGTTACAGGTGAGGTGGCCTCCAGGGCCCCCCATATACCCACAGCCCTTGTAGGAACACCATGGCTACCCCAGGAGGTCCTAGATGCTTTTGGCTGACGCTGATGATGGTAGCAACGACGATGGCTATGCAAGTTCGAGGTCAGTGCCTGCCCGTTCCTAATCAGGAAGTGGGAGGGGTTGGGGGCCACAGATGACGTCATAGAAGGACTTCCGAGATTAAGATAGTGGGAAGTGACATTTCAGACCTAACCTTGTATAGTTTCTAATAAATATTAAAATTAAACTTTTGAAATTTGAAAAAGTAAAAAAAGGAATTCAGACACTCATGCTCTCCGCATCCGTTCTTTTTTTCCCAAAACCAAAGGAAAAACAGACGCGACGTTTGAAAATGAAATTTTAATTAGCATGCGATTGAATAATCAAATGAGCGACTTGAAATTCACAGGAAGAAATGGAAAATTTAAATTTCTGAATTTTTTTAAAACATAATTATTTGAAAAGGCCGTCTGAGACTTTACCCAGGGGTTTAGAAACCGCCCTGGCGGCTGCGGCAGCTCCCAGCGTGCTCCGCGGGCCTCAGTTTCCAGTTGATCCTGTTTGTCAAAGTCTCCTGAGATGTGGGATCTTTGAGCAGATGTGGGCATAGCGGGGGCGTGGCCATGGGTGGACGTCAACGTGGCCACAGTCTAGGAACACGGGAGGGAAGCAGAGCCTCCAAGTGGACAAGGACAGCAGGCTGTGGGCGGGATGAAACGTGTCCGTCGGTCACTTGGCCGCCGCCCCGCTCTTTCACCGGTCACAATTTCCCATTTGGGGTGGGACTTCCGTGAGCGAATGGCGACTGGGGATTGAACCGGAAGTAGCCGCGAAACGCAAGGAAAACCCGGGAGTAGCTGCCTCCCTGAGGCTTCCGCAACCTCGGGACGTGTGGTAGTGGCTGACAGAGAATGTTACAGGAGTCGCCCTCTCTGCCTCGGTTTCCCCGATGGTGTGTCCGGTGATATCACGCACGACCCCCAATCACGATTTCACGGGACCCGTTCCTCCACCTCTCCCGCAGGAGACGGAGACTTCGACCTCGCTGATGCCCTGGACGACCCTGGTGAGTCTCCGCCTTCAGGGTGGGTGTGGCTGGGTAGTCCACCTTCTTGAGAATTATTTCTCTCCCAATCCTTCCTGCAGATCCAACATCTGCTACATCAGGCGGCGGTGAGTAACATCATCTGGGAGAACCCATCTTAGGGATGTCCACACGTCATGGTTCCGGGTGCTTCCGGGTTCCACACTTCCGGGTCTGATTTCCCTGATATTTCTTTCCGCCACATGCAGGTCTCTACCCGAAGCTCCCGCATGACCTGCCACCCAGAGATGGAGGAAGTGAGTCTAACGGAACCAGAAGTGGGCAGGAACTGGATAATGGTGGGCGGGCTGTCGGGAAAAACGAAAGTGGGATTGCCAACCACCTCTCTGGTCCACAAACCCCAGCTCAGAGTCACTTCTGGTTCCACCCACAGACATCTACCCCCCACCCAGACCCCGCCCACAGCCACGCCCACTCCCAGGGGATGCGGATGACACCCTAGGAGGTGAGAAATTCTTCCCTGACACCGATTTCCGGTGCGCTATGCAAATTTATGTAAATATGTCCTGGCTGAATTCTGACTCCCTTGGATCCAGCTGATGAGAGGAACTTTACATTTGGTGGGTTTAATTTATTTATATGTATGCTCATGTGCGTTAATGTAAATCACTTGGCCAATGTATTCAAATTCAGAGATACGCAAATTTTACTTAAAATTCTTCCAGATCCACTGCAAACTTTATTTAAATTTATCATTTACATAAATACAAATTTTAAATTTTTCTGATGGCCTGCAAACTATGCTTAAATTTTCAGGCCTTTAAATGTTAAATTGTTTTAAATTTAAGTTTTATGTTCAGAATTTAGGCGAATGCAAATTACATTTAAATGTTTTCAGATTGATAAAATATTTCAATATTAAAAAAATTAAGTCAAATACTCAAATCCTATGTACATACAAATTATATTTAAATTTATCTAAATTCACCCCTAGTTATATGTAAATCAGTAACGCCCTAGGCCATGACAGGAAGTAACTTATGGCCTCCCTCGAGGGAGGTGTGGTTCCCTCCCAATGACATCCTGCCCCATATGTGCCCAGGGTTGTGGGCGTGGCCTCCCTGCTGACTCCTGCTCCATGTATCTCCTGACAGGAAGTGGAGGCCATGGTGGAGGAGGAATAGGAGGAGCAGCGCAGGGTGAGTGCGTGACCCCTTAACCCCCATGACATCACACCCACCTGTGGGTGACAAAGAAGGAGGCACAGTGGCCATCTTGTCACAGGCATTCTTATCGACTGAGGAATATGTATGAGGGATAAACTGAGGCACAGCCTCCATCTTCCTCCTGTCATAGACCCTGCAGGGAACCCCGTAGCAGCCATCGTGTCACCCATTGTTTCCGTGGTTGTGCTTGCACTGCTTGGTGCTGCTGTCAGCTACTTCCGGTCTGGTCGTGGCCGGTGCCTGCGCTCCCGTGGGAGAGGTAAGCCCCACCCAGGCCTGCCGGCCAGCCCCCAACCATCCTACACATCAGGTCACTATCTTGGAGACGGGGGCAGGGCTTCAGGGTCTCCCTCAGTTGGACTTGCTTGAGGAGGTGCGGGACTTCTGCTTCCTGTTTCCACCTCATGGTATTCCCTGACATTCCTAGACACAGAGGCTGGACTGTGACATCGCTGGAGTGTCCACTTGCTGTCATCCTCTTCCTGTCTCGTGATGTCATCACTGTCACCCACTTCCCATCTTCCTGCAATTCCTGTCTCCATTTCCTGTCCCAGAACTTCCCATCTCCTCAGTATCCTCACCCACTTCTTGTCTCATAACTTCCTGTCCACCTGGAAATAAATATTTCCCCGGCTCCTCCCATGATGCTCTGCAGTTGTTTTGTATTCAGGAACAATTGTGGGGACACGGCCAACTTGTGGTCTACCCTGCCCCACCAATACGATGACTTAAGAGTCATAGTGTTTTCGTCGTAACTCACAAATTCACTATTTTCATTTTTCTCAAAACCGTTTTTATTGTTTTACTCGCTCGAAATAAAAACCTTTAAAAATTTAAAATTCTTTTAAGTTTTCCCCTATAATAAAAAAATTTTAAATTTTCATTAAAAAAATATCGTTTTTTTGCAACAAAATAAAATTTCGGAATTTTTCTGTTCTTTTAATTTCAATGAAAAACTCTAAAAATAAAACATGTTTTAAAAAATGATACAATGATTTTCTTCTGGGGACCTTGCACTTTTTGTTTCCTGGCGACAGGTAGCGGGATGACCTCAACCATAACTGGAAGTCCCCATCCCTAACCTAGCAGTAGCCCTCAAGACCTGGAAGCATCCCTATCACCCGGAATACCTGACCGCTAACCTGGTTAGTGGCCTTCCCAAACCCAGAAGTTGCGTCTCTAACCAGAAGTGGCCTATCCTGTCCTCAAAAATGTCTCCCCATCTGGAAGTGGCAGACCCCAAGCCTTGAAATCCCAGCCCGCTCTCCAGAGAGGGCCCAACCAGCATTGCAGCAGTCATTCCAGATCACATGCGCACCATGCCCCACAGCAGGGCTGCAGCCATGGCCGCCACACATTGTACAGAGTGCCCAGCTGCTGCGGGACGTCCACGCCGTGCTCCACCCCTCTGACGACGCGCGCGTGCTCCCAGCGCACCGAGGCCAGTGCCTCAAAGAAGGCAGGCTCTGCTCCTGGCAGCAACGGCCACGCCTCCCCAGGGTCCGCACCGAGCTCAAACAGCAGGGGCGGGTCGTGCTCCTCGATGTCACCCACGCAGGGGCACACCCCCCTCGAGGGGCACGCCTGGCCTGGGGTGGCCGGGTCAGGGTTCGGGGTCATGAAGTGAAGCTTCCAAGTCTTGCCAGCTGTGGGGGGCATAGACAGGGGTCAGACGGGAACTGGAATTACATCCGGAAGTAGTCTTTTCGGTTTCCTACCCAGATTAGGAAGTAACATATAAGCAAGCATGTACCCAGACTCGGAACTATTCCATAAAAGTGCTCTATCCAGACCCCAAAGTCACCCAAACCAGAGTGTGCCCGCTCTGTCCCTGGAAGTAACCCTTTCAAGGAAATGTGCTATCCAAACCCGGAAGTAACACATACAAGGTAGCACATTATACAGACTAGGAAGTAACACATAAAAGGAAGTGCCATATCCAAACCTGGAAGTAACCCATACAAGGAAGTGTCCTATACAGACCCGGAAGCAACACACAAAAGTACCCAATCCAGACCTTGAAGTAACCCATTCCTGGAAGTACTTTCCAAGCCCAGATGTGCTCTATGCAGACCTGGAAGTAACCCCTTCCCTACTCCCCTAGGGTGTTGGCCTCACCATCACGCTGCACAAAGCGGGCAGCATGCAGGAACACCTCACAGAAGTGCAGTAGGACGTGGTGGCCTGAATGCAGGGTCTCGCCCCTCAGCAGGGGCAGCAGGTCCCGCCCATCGATCTCTCTGCAGTTAGGGGATGGGATGGGTTTGATTCAGGTGTTTGAACACTCCCCCTCAGCCATCTTCCCACGATGGCAGCCCTGAGGGCCTGCCCTCCAAACTGTAACCCCAACTCCCTCATTTCCTGTATGACATCATGGTGGCTCCCATTACAGCCCTGGCCCATTCCCCATGATCACTTCCTGTATGACATCACTTGTACCTCGACAGAATCACTTCCTGCCTGATGCCATCACTTCCTGTATGATATCATAAGGTTCCTAGTCCTACCCCCACATCCCTCACGAGGCCTCACTTCCTGTATGAAGTCTTAAATTTCTGCTCATCTGTCTCTACTTCCTGTATGCTGCTTTGCCCTCTCACCTGTCCTCTGGCAGGGCCCCGCCTGCCAGGCCAACCACAGTGGGGAACACATCCATCAAGCTCGTGGGCTCATCTACAACACGACCTTCCGGCAGCACACCCGGGAAGCGGAACACGCCTGGCACTCGGAGGCCACCCTCCCAGCCGCCCATGCCCTTGCCGCCTGTGACCGTAAGTGGGGGAGGGGAGGGACAGGAAATCAGGACAGAGGCCATAAGTGAGGCATGGTGGTGTCTGGGGTCACGGTGAGGGGGAGTAGTTGAGGGAAGCAGCAACTGGTAGTTGGAAAAAAGTGAGACAGGAGGTCGGGCCGGAAGCAGGAAGTAGGGGTACGGGAGGCAAAGGTGCTAGGAGGGTGAGAAGATGTGGGTCACCCGGAAATGGGGAGCTGGGATGCACCAAAAGTCAGGCCAGAAGCAGAAAGCTGAGGTGGGAGGGTAGGAGCAGTGACCCCTGGGGACCCCTGCTGCTCACCCCGGAAGATCCCGTTGCTGCCCCCTAGAGGCCCCGCCTCTATCCAAGCACCATTGTCAGACGTGAAGTACACAAGCGTGTTCTCTGTCAGCCCCAAGTGGTCCAGAGCGGACAAGAGACGGCCTGCAGGGGAGGAGGTTAATGGATAGGGATGGACCACATAATGTCACTTCCCACACATCTCGGGAGTCAGCACAAGAGACAGTAAGTGACATCCAGAGGGAAGGAAGTGGTCTTCTAAGTGACAGGAAGTTGTAGAAGAAGTGACAAAAAGCGACCGACCTCCCGAGGGTCAGGAAGTGGCAGCAGAACGTTACAGGAAGGGACTCCAGCCCTGCCTACCCCATGACATCAGCTAGCCTCACCCACCCCGCGATTTCGCCCACCCAGTCTCCTGACATCACTCACCGACCATCCAGTCCAGCTCTTCCACATTGTCTCCGTAAACACCATGCTGACTCCGCCCCTGGAAATCTGGCTTAGTCACCAGCGGGATATGTGTGTGCAGGAAGGACATGAGGAGCAGGAACGGCTGGTCCGAGTGCCTGGGTGGGAGGAAGGGGCTGTGACGTCATCACGGGGCAGACTTGGTTGGTCAGTCAATTCACTGGACAGTGTCGATTTTCAATCCATTGAGCATCAGTCAATTGACCGATCAATCACCAATAGATCATGTGACTCATCAGTCGATCAATCACCAATTCATTAATCAACTGATGAACTGACCCATTATCAATTGATTCATCCTCAACCGTCGATTGCCAATCCATTGAGCATCAATCGAACATCAGTTGATTGATCAATCATGAATCAATCAACCAATAAGCTGTTGATAAATAATCAATTGAACCTAAAGACCAATTATACATCGATTGACCACCAGTTAATCCTCACTCAATAATCGATGGGTCAATTATGTCCATCAATCAACAGTTGATTAATCACCAATTCACGGTTCATCACTCAATCATTAATTGACCCGTCTATCATGAGTCAATCAATTCATCAATTCAGTGACCATTATCCATCCATTCACCTGTAACCTATCAATTACTGATCCATCAATCATCAATTGATCAATCGTTCACCTGTCTATAAATTATGTTGATTAGTTATCAATTGATCACTAATTCATCGATCATCAATCAATCATCCACCGATACACTGACCTATTATCAATATATTAACACAGCATCTACTGATCACTGATTGAGGGTCAATCATTAAGTAGTAGATCATCAGTTGATCAATTAATCAACGTCCATCAATCAATCATCAATCAATCTCTCACCTCGCTATTGAGCATCAGTCGTTCAATTCATTGATCATCAATCCGTCATCGTCCATCATTCCTCGGTCTCTTGATCGATCCCCCATCTATCGATCATGTCTATCGATCAATCATCAATCCATCAACTGAGCCACTGTCCATTAACCGGACAACTATCCATCGCCCATCCATTGTTCATTCTCAATAGATAATCAATCAATAACCCGCCCATCAATCCTGCTGATCAATCATCAACCACCAATTCATCTATCATCACTTGAACAATCATTGATGATCAATCATCAGTCGATAAATTACTCAATCTACTGACCCATTAGCCATCGATTCACCCAAGCTTTTGATCACCGAATCATCTTCAGTCAATAATCAGTTGCTGAACCAATCAATAATCCATCGATGAATCAATCACCCTTCCATCGATCTTATTGATCAATCATCAGTTGATCGGTTACCAAATCACAAGTCAATTGATCCATAAGTCAGTCATCAATCAATAATCAATTGGTTGATTACCCATCCATTAATCATCAGCTGATTAATCACCTATTTCAATCACTCAATCAATAGATCAATTGATAACCCACCCATTGATCAGGTCGATCAATTATCAGTTGATTGATCACCAATTCATTGATCATGAGTTGTTCAGTTTGTCAACCATCAAACCGTCATCGTTCATCATTTGTCACTCAAATGAAATCCTATCAAGTGATCATGTCATTTGCTCGATGATCAATAGATCAACTGAGCCATTGTCCATGGATTCACCTACCGATCACCGATCCATTAATTAATCCATCAATTAATCACCATTCATCACTCAATCAATCATCAGTAGATCTGTTGACTAACCATCAATCAGCCTATCAATGGATCCATCTGTGACCCTTCTGTTGATCACCAATCGATCCATAGATCGATCCATAGATCTGGATTTCAATTAATCAGTCATCGATCCATTGATCACTGAGACTCACTGATCATCATTCCATCAATCATTAGATTACTGAGTCAATGAGCACACTGTCCATTGATCATCAGTGGTCAACAATCAATCGATCCATCAATCACCAGTTCATCATCAATTTTCAATGTAAAAGTTGATTGATTAATCATTCATCGATATCCTGACCAATTAAACTACCGCCCCTCTGGTTAGCCCTGTCCCTCCCAGGCCCTTTCCTATAGCCTGCCCACTCAGTGACCCCACCCTTTCTCCTCCTTGGCTGTTTCCCTTGCCTTAGCTCTGCCCCTCCAGACCCTGCACTCTAGGCCCCACATTTTCCCTGACCTTGACCCCTTGGCCCAACCACCTGCTCCTCACATGGACAGGAAGACCTCGGCCTCCCTCAGCAGCAGATCCGTGACGCTGTCCAGCCTCAGGGGCTGCTGAGTAACCTCAGCTCCACGCATCAGGAAGCAGTCGGCCCTTGCCACCAGCTCTCCTGCATGATGCGCCACCACCGCCGCCAAGATGGCTGCCACCGCCAGGACGCATGCCAAGATGGACCCTGCCACACGAAGCCAGAAGGGGTGTGGCAGGACGCTACCCATCAGCTGGACAGCTACCATTGCTGTGAAGATGCCTGCCGCCCCTGCGCCAAGGAGCCGTGCCCACCAGGACAGGCGCCGCTCCAGCATGGCCCGCTTCTCCGACGGCCACGTCCCTACTTGGGGTGGCGGAGGCCAAACCCCTCCTGGCAGCGCGCAGTCTCCCATCATGCCCAGCGGCAGCCCCAGGAAATGGCTGAAGCCGTGCTTGTGCGGGTGGTGGCAGAGGTCGGTGGCTGAAGAGCAGCTTAGGCCCAGGTGCCACTTCCCTGTGGACAGGGACAGGGGTCAGGAGGTGGATGGAGCTTCAGTGATGTCATCCCACCTCTGTGACGTCAGCACCACCCCTAGTGTGCACACTTTCGGGATAAGGAGACACTTCCCTGTAGGTGGGGTAGGGGTGGGGTAGGTGGGAGTGGCCTCAGTGACATCGACCCGTGCACTTCCAGGTGAGCAGGGTTAGGAGGGACATCTGTGATGTCAATTGCCTCAACACCATGACGTTAGCCCCACCCGTGGTGTGCATGCTTCCTTCTGGGATGAAGAAACACTTCTTCATGGGTGGGGTTGGTGTGTCTGAGTCATCAGGGAGTTCACTGAAGGAGTCATGGGGATCAGAGGGTAGGGGCCTTGGTAATGTCATCCTACACCCACGAGGTCAGCCCTTCAGAACATGCACACATTTGGTATGGGGGAGTTGGGCAACACAGCCACATCCACCCCACACACCATGACATCTAGACACACCAAGCAGCCCTGTGACGTAGCCTTGCTCCTGCAGAATCCGAGCGAATGTGATCTCCTTAGGAGGAAGGCCGCCTGCACCTGCTGCCCACTGCAGGACCCGGTGCCCATGGGCGGAAGTCATGCCTGGAGGGGGTAGAAAGTGCACAATCAGCAGGTGGGGGGAAGAGACTGCCCCAGGGACTGATGTGGTCAGAGTTCATTAGGATTGTGACAGGAAGTGACCTCATCTTCGATGTGAGGGGCTGAACACAGTGACAGGAAGTGATGTCTAATTAGATGGTGGGAGGTAGGGGGATGACAGGAAGTGACATCACCTGAAAACCATACCTGGGGGGGGGGGGGACTCCTGACAGTGACCCGAAGTGGCATAACCCGGGGACAGGGCTGGGGTGCCGGCTCACAGGGAGTGACTTGGGCATAGATGGAGGAAGTGACATCTCCAGTGCCAGTAGGGAGCCGGTATGAGCTCACAAAAGAGGGGAAAGTGATGCTGAGGGCTAGCAGGGACAATAAGTGGCACCAGGGGCGGGGCAACAGGACGTGACACACCTGAGCGCAGGGGGTAGCGGCCAGTGAGAAAGGCAGCGCGGCTGGGCGTGCACAAGGAGGAGGCGGCCAGATGCTGTGTCAGTATCACACCCTCCTGGGCAAGGCGGTCAATGTTTGGAGTCCTACGGGGGAGGGGCTTGGTGAGAGGTCGGGGTTCACAAGGAACAGAGCAAACTTTGTCAGGGTGGAGATGAGAAAGGGGTGGGCTTAGTGTGGAGGTGGAACACAGTGAGGGGTAGGGGTTAAGGAGGGGCTAAGTGATAGGCAGGGCTGATGAAGGGGTGGAGCTTGACGTGGAACAATTCTGAGACACTGATATTTTATTACCTACTCCTCTAATAAGGACCCCAAAAAATATTTCATCAAGGCTAAAACTGTAGTCATCATTTCAAAAAAATGGCCCTGTGTTAGGGCAATGAAAAAAGCAACTCTACTACTCAGTCTCCCTCTCTCACAAGTGGAGCACTGGCAAAGAGCAACAACATGCTGCCCCCTTGGACTGCATTCAGCCCCAGCTTCTCAAAGGGATCTATCTCCAGAGCAGGGTGTGAGTTTCCCTCAAAATTAAACATTCACAGGAGACATGGTCCTAAGGGATATGAGGTCCTGACTTGCTCAACCTCTTTAAGCTCTCTTGTAGGCGACATGGCAACAGAAAACAAGGCACCTGCACGGAGAAGCTGAGGGTGCGTGCGGAAAAATATGGTTTAGAACAGCCAGGACCCTTTTTTGCAGCTGCAACCTGTTTGGGGAATTGCGAGCCTCATCTGCAATGTAAGAAGAAAGAAGACTGACAGACTGTTTTCCAAGCATCAACAGCTTTTAACACTGCTTTGCTTTTAAGACAGTGTCTGGTTCTGTAGCTCTGGTTGGATTGCCAACCCATGACAATCCTCCTGCCTCAGTAGAGTGCATGAGCTCCCATACACAGGTGCAGTTCTGTTAAAAGTTAATAGGATAGGTCAAGACTATTCACAATGAAAATGTTCTTTAATAGTCCTAACATACTCCTACATCTATGTCTTAACAGACTGTCACTTTAGGGGTTAAAATAAATCATCACCCTTATCCTAAATCACATACTCCAGAAGTGGTGGTCGAACACCACAGTACTTACACCTCAAAAAAAACCCCAAAAAAACCGCAGCAATTGTGCATATTTGACTGGGGTGGGCTTAGCGGAAGCTGGTTTGGGTCTTCCAGAGGGGTTGGGGCTTACTGTCAAGCCAGGGCAGGGAGACCGGGGTGGGGATTGGCTTTGATGAGCAGAGGCGGAACTTAGTGAGGGGCGGTTTTTTACGTAGCACCACCGTGAAATCCTGTCGGGAGCGGGGTTGAGCCTTTGTGGGCTTGGGTTGTGGGCAGGACTTAGGGTGGGTACTGGGGCATGGGGGAGCGTTTCACCCCAAGGCACACCAAGAGGCAAACCATGGAGGTGGGCAGCCTGGCCGGTCTTAGAGCAAAGGGGCGGGATTAATGACTTGTCCCGGAAGTTAATATCCTGTGGGAAAGGGGCTTTTAGCTTGTGGGCGTGGTCACGGGTTAGAAGCCACAGCAGGGCCCTGAGAGGCCTGTGCTGGGATCTCACCATCTTGGGTGACGCCCGGAGGAGGGCAGGGCTTATTTGGGGGCGGGAGTTATCTCTGGGGCTGGGCTCAGACAGCGTGTGGCTTCTATTGGGACTCAAGAAGCAGAGGAGGCTCACCGCAGCGTGCGGTTCCCGTAGCATCCGACGTCACCGATGCCTAGGTCATCAGCCATGAGCAGCAGAAAGTTGGGGCGGGGCGGCGGGGGGCGGAGACACGCGACCGGAAGACAGGCGAGCAGGAGGCGGATCATGATGGCGGTGGCCATGGCACTTTCAGTTCCTCAGGGCAGTACCTTCATGGGGAGCGGTGACCTGTCAATCTCCCGCAGGGCCACGCCTATAGCGGTCTTCCCCATGTGTGAGGACACGCCCACAAGTGTCAGCCCTGTCCCAACGGAAGTTGCGCCTCCTGGCAGTCCACTACCAGCCATTCCATTAGTCATCTACCAAGGGGCGTAGAAACTGCTGCAGCTCCCGTGCTACTCCACCGGAAGTCCCGCCGTACCCGTGCCCCAGCCCCGCCCATCACTAGCGTCATCCCCATTATATTCTCCCCAACTGGAGTCCATCGAAACCACAGTCTCCTCATCCCTGGTCACCAACGGAAGTTCCACCAACGGAAGTGACCCACGCACCCATGACCAGAAGTCCCTCACCCGCTGCACCGCCCTGGAAAACACGCGGTCCGTGTCCCTAGAAAACGCCGATACGATCCCCTCAACGTTGGAAATTCCGCCCCTTCTCCCACCCCTCCCCGGCCGACCCTCACCCGCCTCCCCTGCGTCCTGTCCCGGATTCCTGGAAACCGACGCTTAGGCCGGTTCGTCCTGGCGGCGGCAGCGACAGGAGTGCGATGGGAGGGCCTGGGGAACCTATGGAAGGTTCACGTGGGTCCCGGCGTGCACCGCGGCGCTTTCCCTGGTCCGCCCCTCACCACAGCAACCCTTGGCGGGGTCACTGACAGCTGTCTGTAGTTGGGGGCGCGGCCTTCCAGAGTGGGCTGTGTCCTGAATTAAAGGGCGTGGGTACGGCTTTGGGGCGGGTCCCTCCATGGAGGCGTGGCCATCTGTGTAGAGGGAGAAGCCCTGTTCTCACGGGCGTGGCTTGGATGTAGGAGGCGTGCCGTTGTTCCTACTGGGAAAGACATTGTAGCGGAGGCGTGGCCTGCTCGTTGGTGGCTGAATTTGGTCTTAGGGGCTGTAGCCCTGTTGTGGAAGCCATCAAAGGAGGCGTGGCTAATACCGAGGCGTGCCTTGATAACAGTAGGCATGTTTGCTGATATACAGGGCGTGGCCTGACCTGGAATTAACCCCCCAGTGTCTCAGTCTTATCCCAGACCTACCAGGAAGTGCCCTCACTGCCTCACTGTGACCCCAAACCAGACGCGGAAGTTCTTCCTTTTCTCCTTCCCTCAACTTTCTCCTTGTCTTCCTCTTCCTTTTTTACGTACTTCCTGCTCCTTCACCTCCCCATTTCCCCTGCTGCTGTTCCTCTTCCCCAGGAACTGTGTTACTTCCTGCCACTTCCTGCTCTTCTGCAGCCCAGGCAAGAACGAGCTTGAAGGCGATACCCACTGTGGCAAGACCCCGGAAGTACGTATGTGGTAACGTTAAGACCGGTGTGATGACCACCAGGCTTCTTCCCTAGGGATGCCATTCACTCACTTCCTGTCCGGTGACAGGGGCACGGGACACAAGGTGATGACATCACAGATGCTGCCATCAAGAGTACACAAGAGTCACAGGCATGCACTCGTGTTGCTGGCCTTTATTGGGTAATTAGTATGTGTGCAAATTAGCTCTGTGTGCTCGTGCATATGTACATGAGGTCAGACGTTCGTCCTGGCCATTCTCACCTCTGAAGCTCAGTCCTAGGCTCTTAGGGGGGGACGGCATGATTTCAGATCCTGGCCCAAGGGAGGTAAATGATTTTGTGACATCATTTCCTGTGCCCTTGGCATTTCCTGTTCAAAGGTCTTATTCACTAATTCCCACATCCGGGTCTCCTGTGTCCCATCACTTCCTGGACCCTTGCTAAGGTTACTTCCTATATCATTTGTGAGATAATGAGATCACGTGGCATCACTCATTGTCCTCCCTGTGACTACCTGTTCACTCCCTGTGCTTGTCCTTGTAACTTACTGTTCCCTGGGCTCCATGAAGTCACTTCCTGTGTCCGAGTGACCTCCTGTTAAATCTTGTGGCCTTTGTGATATGACATGATCATGTGTGATGTGATCAGGTAATATAATTTCCTGCTTACACAGGAACTACAGTTCACTCCCTGTGCCCCTTGTGACATAATGTGATCCTGTGAGGTCATTTCCTGTGGCACTTGTGATTGGGTAATCTCACTTCCAGTGGCTCCCTGATCTCCCATGACATCACTTCCTGTCTTCCCTGACTTCCTGGTTTTCATTTTCTGTGCCTGTTGTGATACATGGCCCTATGATGTAGGTTCCTGTCCCCATCTGACTTCTGGTTCACTTCCTTTTTCCCCTCACCCAACCGGCCCAGGGCCTCACTTCCTCCCTCCCCCCACCAGCTGCAGCCAGGGTTTCCATGCCAGGTTCCCCAGGGACAGCTGGTCTGGCACGGGGAGCACGGAGCCGACATGCAAGTGCGCAGCTCGGGCAACAGTGGCCAGGACTTCGGGGAGGTTGGGCTCGTCACGCAGGGTCAGGGGTCGGCGCTCTCGGGGGTCCCGCGCCACATCAAACACCAGTGGGGGGTCATGGTGGACCACATGGGAGGCGCCTCTACATGGGCAAATGTGCCTGTCGAAGCAGCCGCTGGCGCCCGGGGGGCTGAAGCGGGGCGTGAAGAAGAAGACCTTCCACACTGCACTGCCTGAGGGGTCGGGGAAGCAGGGGTGAGCCTGTGGCTCTGTTAGCGCTGCGTCCCTCAGTGCACCCTCAACCTCCCATGCACAAGCACTCACCATTACGTGGCCGCCAACGCACAGCTTGCAGCTCGGCATTGCAGTAGTGGAAGAGAAACTCATGCTCTGATCGCCTCGTGTGCCCCAGCAGCAGTGGCATCAGGTCGTGGCCGTCGATCACCCTGTGTGGACATGCCCATGACTGGGGGCTGGAACTCATGCCCGAATGGACAGCCTGGACATGTATGTCACACATCCCTGGGTTGTCACACACATGTTAACACAGACACATGCATGCACACCATGCTTGCACACACATCTCCTGCACAGCTCCTTCACACAGGGAGTGGACAAATGCATGTCACCTCACGCATGCTCACCTGTCCTGGGGCAGCTTGCCGCCCGCCAGCCTCACGACCGTTGGAAACACGTCCATGTTGCTTGTGGGCTCTGCGATCTCCATGCCTGGGGCGATTACGCCTGGCCAGCGCACCAGGCCGGGCACGCGGATGCCGCCCTCCAAGTTGTTGCCCTTCCCACCTGGAAAGGAGCACACGACGCTCACATGCCTGCTCAACACTACCATGCACACGTGCGCCCGGGACCCACCCATCACACCCGTGCCCTTACCCCTGTAGATTCCATTGCTGCCTCCGTGCATCTCGCCCTCGGGGCTCACTTCCTCCACGTGTGCCCCTTGGTCAGACGTGAAGTACACCAGCGTGTTGTTGGTCAGGCCCAGCTCGTCCAGTGTGTCCAGGACACGGCCTGCGGGGGTTGGGGAGGAGTGGGACACGCGAGTATGTTAGGTAACAGCATCACATGGGAACAACACACATGAGTGTGTGGATGCGGCAGCATCTATCCGCTGAACATGTTTTACACACACATATGGGGAGGGAGGGCCTCTTGTCCTTGGCATGGGCAAAACTGACATATGTGCTGAGGAGATGCTACTGAGCCATGCCAGGCTCATGAATCATATGGTAACTATATGGTAATTACATGCTGGTGATATACTAATGACATGGTAATTGCCCTTGATCTTTACAACTCATCCTATTCAATTGATAATGAGCTGCTAATCACCGTCACCAGAGTCAATAGCGCTGTATGACACTGTGATGGTGACATGCTAATCACATGCTAATGAGATGCTGATCACTCATCCCATCTATCTCCATCATGATAACTATATAAAAGTGATATGTTAATTAGATGCTTATATTACACTAGTTTCACTTACCACAATGATATGCTAATGAGATGCTAACAATGTTGATATGCTTATTGCTTATTAATGAGACACTAATCAACCCTACATTTTCCGCCCCATGATAGCAATATGCTAATGAATGCTAATTATCCACACTCCAGTCCATCTCCTCTGTGCTAATGACATGCTAATTACCCACGCTCCAGTCCATCTCTTCAGCTGCATCCCCGTATGCCCCGTGCTGGCTCTTTCCCTGGAATTCAGGTCCCGCGAAGTGTGCGGTGTGCACATGCACAAGTGACAGGAAGAGCAGGAAGGGTGTGTGGGCGTGCCTGAAGAGGAAATAGGTGATCATGGGCAAGATTTAACTGATTTACAGAAAATTACAGATGGGACGTAGCCATGTCAGAGACAAGAAGTGATGATGTCACAAAGAGGATGTAGTGATGTCACAGAGGAAAGTCATGACATAGACAAAGGGTAGCAGTTTCACTGACAGGAAGTGATGATGTCACAGACAGGAAGTAGCCACGTTATAGACAAAAAAGACTAAGACACAGGAAGTCATCATGTGATAGAAATGAGCCATGTCAGAGATGGTAAGTAACGATGTCACAGACAAAAAGCAGCCATGTCACAGACAGAAGTAGTCCTGTCACAGACAGGGTGTAGCCATATCAGAGAAAGTAATGATTTCGCAGACAAGAAGTCATCCTGTCACCAACTGGAAGTGACCAGGCCAGAGAGGAAGGAAGTAGTTATGTCAGAGGGAGAAAGCAATGATGTCAGAGAGAGGAAGTAATGTAATAGGATGTAATCGGGTCAGAGACAGGAAGAAATTATGTAATAGACAGGAAATAATGATGTCACAGAAAGGAAGTAATGAGGTCAGAGACAGGAAGTAATGAGGTGACAGACAGAATTAATGCTATTACAAACAGGAAGTAGCCATTTCTCTGACAGGAAGTGACCATGTCTGGCCTCCCTCCGCCCCCACCCCTCATTCCCTGCCCCTTCCTCCCTCCCCCGACCTGCGCAGGAATCCGGTGGCCTCATCAGCCAGCCTGCGCCCAAGCCCAGTGTAGTTGGTGGGCTGCTGGGCGACATGGAAGCCTGTCATGAGGAAGCAGTTGGCGGGACGGAAGCAGAGATGGAAGGTGAGGTGAGCAGCTCCCAGGGCAGCGGCCATGACCCCAAGGGCCAGGAAGGCGGCTCCAGGCACATGTGCGAGGCCCAGTGCCCGCAGCACTGCCAGTGTGAGCCCCGCGGCCGCCAGTGCCCGCAGTGGCCCGTAGATGAGGATGCGCAGTGCAGGCATGAACACCGTGCCAGAGCCCGGGTGGCAGTCCCGCAAGTTGGTGGTGGGAATGCCGTGGAAGAAGTCGAAGCCATGTCGCTGAGGGTGGTGACAGAAGTCAGAGGCGGTGCGGCAGCTCAGCCCCAGGTGCCACTTCCCTGTTGGGGAGGAAGAGCATTGGGGAGAGGAGAGATCACTGGTGGTCATGGCTGGGGATGCCAGCCACTTCCTGTAGGCCGTGCACACGCTTCCTGTTATTAACTGATGTACTTCCTGTCTGTAGCTCAACCACTTCCTGTTGGCCATTATGGTCCTGCCCACTTCCTGTCAATAACTGACCCACTTTCTGTCAGTCACCCACCCATCCCTGTCTATAATTTACTCACTTCCTGTCAGCAACTCATACACTTCCTGTTAATACTTAACCCACTTCCTGTCCTCATGTTGCTCACTACCACACTTCTTTTTATGATCATGGTCCTGGCTACTTCCTTCAATGACTCACATGCTCCCTGTTAGTAACTGACGCACTTCCTGTCCCCCTCTCAGTCACCCACCCACTGCTGTATCTGCTGTATCCATCTGTGTGAGGTCATGGAGTTACCACAAGATCACACCCACTTCCTGTGGCTATTACAGTAATGTCATGGCCTCAGGATAGCATTCTACCACATTTCTGTCAGTCAATCACCCACTTCCTTTCTGTTGACCAACCACTTTCAGTCAATAATTGACACACTTCCTGTTAGTTGCTCAACCACTTCCTGTCAGCCATCATGGTCCTGTCCACTTCCTGTCAATAATTTACCTACTTTTTGTCCACCAGTCGGTTGCCCATAAGCTTCATGTTGGCCACTCTCACACTTCCTGTCCCTTGGAGAGTTCCACCACCTACTTCCTGTCAATCACCCATTAACTTCCTGTCAGAAGTGCAGTGTTCCTCCTGCTTCCCCCCACTACTACACCCCCTGCACACTCACCCACGAGCCCAGTGGCATAGCCCTGCTCCCTCAGCAGCCGTGCAAATGTGACCTCATCAGTGGGCAGCCCACCTGATGATGCTGAGAAGAGGAACACGCCCACTCGGTTGTGTGATGCCATGCCTGTAGGGGAGCCATGGAGTTTGAGGGGTCCCAAGGTCATGAGGGATCATGGGGTCACAGAGGGGTCATGTGGGTCATGAGGCTCCTGGGTGAATGTGAGAGGATTCATGAGGGATCACAGGGTAAAATGGTCATGGGGAGTAGTGGCTGAGGGTGCAAAGGTCATGAGGTCAGTGGTCACAGGATCACGCACCTGAGCGCACAGCATATCGTCCTGTGAGGAAAGCTGCACGGCTGGGCGTGCACAGAGGTGCAGCCGCCAGGTGCTGCGTGAGTTTCGCACCTTCCTGAGCAAGACGGTCGATATGTGGCGTCCTATGTGGGGGAGGGAAAAGGAACCGGAAATGGAAGAGGAAGCTAAACCGGAAGTTGCGTTGAATCAGAAGAGGAAATGGAACCAGAAGTTAGACCAGAAATGAAATTGGAAGTGTAACCAGAAGGGAAGAAGGTAGTGTGAACATCAGATGTGTAGCCTGAGTTGTATCAGGAAGCAGAACAGAAAGTGGAACAGAAAGTTGAAGAAATGAATCCTGATGTGGATCGGGAAGTGAAATAGCAATTGTGACCAGATGTGTAGCCAGAATCGGGACTGGAATGTGAAGGGATGAGGAACAGGAAGCACAATAGGAAGTCTAATAGAAAGTGTAACTGGAAGTTCAGCTGCAGGTGTAACTGGAGGTATAGGCAGAAGAGCACCTGAATGTTGGACTGGAAGTGAAACAGGAAATGTAACCAGAAGTGGGACATTACAGTTGTAGATGGAAGTGGAAATTGAAGTGTAGCAGGAAGTGGACTGGGAAGCAAAACAGGAAGTGTAGCCAGAAATATAGCTAGAAACATAACTTGAAGTGGAACTGGAAGTGAAATAGGAAATGGCACCAGAAGTGCAATTTCAGGTGTAGCTGAAAGTGGGGCCAGAAATGAAAGGCGAAGTGCAACCTGAAGTGCAAAAAATAGGCAACTGGAGGTCTTACAAGTGGTATAGCTGGAATTGAAACCGGAAGTGTGACCGATGTGAAATAGGATGTGTAACCAAAAGTGTAATTTAGGCTACTGAAACTGTATTCGTAAATGGAACTGGAAGTGGAACCTTATGTAAAATACTAATTATAACTGGATGTGTAGCCGGTAGTGTGCAACTGGAAATTAGCTGGAAGTGGAACAGGAAGCGAAATAGGAAGTTTAACGGAAGTGTTATTGGAGGTGTCACTGGAAGTGGAAATAGAAGTCCAACAAGATGTGGAACCAGGTGAAAGAGGAAGTGGAACCGGAAGAGAAAAGGAAGCTGAGCTGGAAGTCCCTTCCCCTGGCCTTTGAATGCTTACCTGAGCGTCGTGTTTCCGTAGCAACCGGGATCCCCAATGCCGAAGTCGTCTGCCATGATGAGCACGATGTTGGGGCGTGAGTGTGCTGCTGGGGCTGGGGTGGTCATGAGCAGGAGGGGGAGGATGACGGGGAGCATGGTGGTTCTTCCTGCGTTTGGGGGGATTTGTTGGGGGGCAGGTTCAAGAGTTACCCAGGGTCACACGGGGACATACAGTGGTCACACACATTTTTGTAGTTACACATTGACATGAGCACACGCATCATCAGTGACATGCTCACTGCTCATGAGGGATGCTCACATCGAGGGCTATTAACTAACTAAACGTGTGTGTCCGCATGAATTCACATTCCTATTGGATGCAAGCCAATCCATGTGTGTGTCTCCCTATGTGGACAGATATTTACCACTTACACACAGCACATGTTCCCATGTAAATATGTAGGACCTGTGTGGGTCTAGGTCTGTGTATATGTGTACACACTACACATATGCGTGTAAACATGGGTGTTGTCCCCGAGTGACGTGTATGTTGATTTCCGCACGGCACACCACTGATGATCTGTGGGCGACACAGACACACAGACACGGCCTTACACCAATATCCACTCCTAAAACATATGTCACCTGAGACATACAGACAGGATGCACAAACACGCATCCAAGCATGTAAGACGCGGAGGTGGACATCACATATTTCTCACACTTTGGGACCGGAACTGCCTGGGACCGAGCCCACAAGAGGCTGGACGTGACTTGCACAGTCCCCTCGGCCCCACCAACCCCAGTGCACATTCATAGGCAGCTGTGACCCCGTCCCCCAGCGACCCCACCGTGACCTTGTCAACCCCTTGCACACTAACTGGTAGCAGTTACCCGGTTTTGATGCCCCCTTTGCCCCTCGCACACTTACCGGCAGCCATGACCCCGCCGTGACCCCAGACACCGACTGAGCTCCAGGGTGGCTGCCCAGCGGGTTATATAAGTCCCCAAGTGCGTGTTCGTGGGCGTAGCCGGGGTCACGGGGTCAGTGACAGGGACAGGAGTGAGTCAGGGCCCTGGGGCTGGGCATGCCGTGGATGTGCGTGCATGGGTGTGAGCATTAATGTATGGATTGTTTACCTGCCAGGGGAGTGCCAGGGAACGGGATGACAGGGGTGTCACGGGTTTGACCCAGTGGTCATGGGGTCACAGGGGTGTCACGTGGGGAAGGTCAGGGTTTCTTGCACACCATAATGGTACACGTTAATGTATAGAATGTGCTGGGGTGTGACGTGGTAGTGGTGACATGGGGGTCACAGCGGGGTCACCGTGGTCAGTTAGGGGTCATGGGCGTCGGCTAAGAAGTCGGGAGAGAGGCCAGGACTTCAGATGTATGTGAGCTGATGTGTATGATAAAATGGATTGTTTATATAGCGGGGTAGGGTGTGGCACTGGGGGTCATGGGGTGACACCAGGGTGTAAAACGGGGTTACTGAGGTCACAGGGAGTGAGTGAGGGTTTAAGTTGGGCGGCAGGGCCGAGGTACAGGCCATGATGGACATGCGGAGGTATGGATTGTTTACATCCTGGCCCTTGTGAGTGTGTGTGCGTGTCTGTGTGTGGGGGTGGGGATTCCTCCTTCTGCCCCCGCGGGGTCAGGGGTCGGCACGCACGGCATCCACAATGCGTGACGTCACCCTCCATTCCCGGGACCAGAGGGCCGGGACTTCCCAGGAGACTGACAGGAAACAGTAGGACAGGACAGCACAGGAAGGACAAAATCTGCAGGGCCTCAGGCAGGTGTCGTCCCGGCTAGGAGGTGACGGACAGTCCCACCCGGAAGTGCCCGCTGAGGGGTCCTCAGAGGGCGGAAGGGGCGCGACCGTATCGCACGAGTTGCCCCCGGCGACTGCATGTTTAGCAGCCCAAACTGCCCATGTGCCGGAAGTCCCGCCTACCCACCGGAAGTGACCTTTGCCGGGTTCGCAGGATGGATAGGTCGGGGTCGTCAGGTTCGAGTTCGCCCTGGTGACTCTGTGATTGACAGGCATTGCCAAGCCAGGCACCGGAAGTCCCCCCTGCACACCGGAATTGCCTATTTTCGCGCGCGGTTTCGGGGTGGAGCGTTCCCGTAGTTGAAGGAGGGTAGGGGTGGATTCACTGACGTCACCGCCGCACTGGCGCACAAGTATGCCCTCTCCCCTACCCACGAGCCTGCAGGAGGATGGGGGACCTGTGCAGGAACACTACAGTCCACCCGAGGCTGTGTGACTGTGTGTGTGTGTGTAACTGGTTGTGTCGCCCTTCATCCTCCACCTCCCACCCCCTTTCCGCTCACACTCGTCTCCGCGCTGACGTTACCGCCCCCATTCCAGCACCCGTGCCTCAGTTTACCCGCGCCGCCGCCGCTCCGGCTCCCAGCACACGCGCGCGTGCTCGTTCAGGCTCGGCCGCTCGTGTGTGTACCGCTGGATGGAGGGTGAGTGTGTGAGGGGAGGAGGGGGTGAACCATCAGGGACCAGTGTCCTTGAGGATTGTGCAATGTGGGAGGACTGGGCGCGGAGGGATGGGGGGAGTTGGTGTCACATGAGGCTAGTGTGTACACCGGGACAGGGCGGGTGGTGGTTGGCCCCTGCTGCCGAGTTCGCGTCTCTGTCTGTGTGTCTGTGTGCATCTGGTCTGTGTATGGATCTGAGTGTGCACGCCTGGGTGTGGATGAGCGTGCGGTCCCGACGCCCAGATCCATGCATGTGTGCAGAGGGACTAGGGGACATACAAAGGGGGAGCAGTACACTTACCTGTGTACACATGGGTCTATAAGAGTGTGCACGTGTGCACATAGGTATGGTACATCTCTGTGTATGCATGCGTGTATACTTGTGTGCACTTAGGTCCCACACTTGGGTCTAACATATGTGTGTAAATGCGCGCGGTCGTGTGAATGTGTAATGTACCCACTTCCGAGGAGCTGATGGAAGAACCAATGTATCCCTGTGTGAGCGTTTGAAAGCACACATTCCAGGGAAGAAACATCCATGTGCAACTGCACTTTCTTAAGTTAATGTGGCGAACTGTTAGCTGGACACTGAAGCACATGTTTAAATATATTTGCATACAGGACTATGTAAGTATAATGGTGTGAATATTTGAAAATATCAAGTGCACTCTGGGTAACACAATCACACTAACAAGTAAATACACGAATACATTAACATGTAAAGGCAAATCACATCAATATGCAAGCACAAACATTAATATGTAAATATCAAAATATTAATACATAAATATTCAATCGACAAATATTAGCATGTAAACGCGATAGCACATCGATATGCAAATATCGCTATGTAAATGCATGGAAATTCTGTAGACATGCAAATATATTAATATGCAAATATGCAAGCATAGCTATGTGCAAATACGTAAAATGTAAAAACAAACTTGTAAATAGGTGAATAAATTAATATAATATGCAATTATGCAAATGGTCAATATATAAATATGTGAATACAGCGATATGCAAAAATGCCTTAGCATTTAAATATACGTATGTTAATGCGTGAATACTCGTATATACGTTAATATCTATATACATTGACAGATTAACATTTGCAAATCTAAGAGACAAGTACATGTAGTAAAATACTCTTAAGAAACATTTGCATGAATACATTAGGTACCATTAATATTCACACGTAAACATTTAAAAGGTCAGCCTGTAAAAACAAGTATAAACACAGGGAAGTGTCCTGGCATGATGATTATGCAAATACATGCTAATGAGGCTGAAGAAACTGAGGCGGGGCGGGAACGGAGACGGGTAACAGGGCTTCGGTTTCTAGGAACCCGGTCCCCATGTCGTCACGTGGGCCCGGTTTCCCCCACCGGGTTTTCTGCCGCTCTTCCCGCTTCCAAGAGGGATCCCAGAACTATATTCCTAGTGTGCCTCACGCCGCCCAGAGGACTACAAACATGGCCACCACGCACGCACTCTCCGTCTTCTCAGTCTCACTGTCCTCACTGCAGGCTGTACCGTGGCGCAGTAATGGACTACGATTCCCAGAATGCACTGCAGGATACCGCTCTTCCTGTTTCCGGTCTCCGAGGTCCACAGGAAATCGACCCAGATAACGTTTTCCCCGTGCAGCCGCGTGAAGTCACGGGACATCACCTGACCTCCGGTTACCTGATGTCCTAGGTTTCCACTACGGAGGTCGCCGTGGTTGCAGAACTACAATCCCAGCGTGTCTCGCAGAGGACTACAAACATGGCCGTCGAGCACGGGCCTCTGGGATAGTTTGTAGTCCCTGCCTTCTTTCCTTTCCCGCCGCGGACTACGATTCCCAGAAAACCCTGTGCTGTCGCGCTTCCATCGTAGTTTCAGATCTGTCACGCGCGACTTCCCAGGGGAGCCCAAATCGCTCTAGACCCCCTCGAACCCCTCCTGTCGCTGGGACTCCAGATTCATCATTGGTAGGCGATGTCACCGCGGTCACTGGTTGGGTGATGCCTGAGCTGTGTGCTGACGTCACGGCCCCGAGTCCCCCGCCGGTTACAGCCATGGTGAGACCCGGAGGCTGCGTTCGCTCGTCACCCGGAAGCAGGATGACGGGGCGGGAAGAAAATCGCGGATGGTGAATGGCTGGCAAGGGGCCTGGTCAGGATGACTTTTCTCACGCCGCGGGTCACCGAGGGGGCGTGGTTAGAGAAGGGTTCCCCTTCTGTTTGCACCGCCTTGTTACCTAGGGGGCGTGGTTAGAGGCATTCTCACGCCGCGCATCACCGAGGGGGCGTGGTTAGAGGACCTTTCTGGCTGCCCGCCCCAAGGGGTGTGGTTAGGGGGTCGTTTCTCTGTCCCAGCTGTCGGCGTGGTTAGGGGAGTTATTACCCTGCCACGCCTCACCGAGGGGTTGTGGTTAGAGGACGTACTTCCCCTCAGAGGGGGCGTGGCTAAGCTCGTCAACAAGGGATAGTGGTTGGCGACCTTGCACCCCCGCACATAGGGGCGGGGCTAGTGGCCGTTCTTCAATCGCGTCCCCGAGGGGCCGTGGTTTGAGGACGTTTCTTGCTACCCGTGTCCTAGGAGGCGTGGTTAGTGGGTGCTCTCTCACTCCGCTGGTCACGCTGAGGCGTGGTAAGGGGTGTGGTCATCCTGCCACTCAACCCCACGGCTCTGCCCCCGCCCCGCCCCCCGTCGCAGCCGCAGTCGCCACCGCGTAGCCCCTTGGAGGCCGCGGACCGCGATGGAAACCAGCAACGGTGACACGCGCTGTGACACACTCGCTGTGCCCGCCTCTCCACTCCCCAGCCAGCCTGTGCCCTCCCCCCTCCCCGTGTCCTCCTTTGCGCGTTTTTTTTCTCGTCTCCCCGCCGCCGCCGCCGCCGCCGCCGCAGTCCTCCCTTCCGTCCGCGGTGAGTGTGTCTGGGCCGAGGGCGGTGAGAAAGGGAAGGAGGGAGTGTGCGCGGCGGGGAGGTGTGTGGCGCTTGCGAAGGGGGGAGATAGAATTTCGTTTCATTTTCTTTTCACTTTTTTTTTCCCCTTTTCCAAGGTTTGCAAGAAGGGGTTGAGGGCCGAGGGTGGCATGAGTTCTGTGTGTTTCCTGGGGGCAACTGGAAGTAACCGGGTCATGTCCCTGTGTCCTCCTCAGTGTGAGTGTGTGCGCACAGAGCCACAAGAGTAATGTGCACTCACGGACGTGTGCATGCATGTGTCTGTGCTTGTGTGTTTGTGTATGTGTGAGCATGTGTGCCTCGGCCGTGCAGGCTGAGCGTGGGCCGCAGCGTGTTCCATCTCCCTGGAACGGATGTGAGGGGCCCCGGGCGTCACATGCAGCTGACAGACTCGTGGTGTGCATAGATGTGTGTGTGTATATATGTCTGTGTGTTTGCACTCGCGTGTGCTCGCAGCACATAATCCGAGATTTGTAAAGCACAGAGAGTCACACATGCACATATGGACACGCACATTCCTGCACACATGTGAGGGGCTACTTAGTACCGTTCAGACGCCATAGCCCCCCTGTCTTGAGCACACAAGTGAAAATATACCATACACTCCACTGACACATGTACAAGATGTCCAGAATGCTCATAATACACACCGCCTCATGTGGATGGCAACTGTAACCTGGGACATGGATTTCCCATCACATCCATGGGGTGTGTCAACCGAACGTGTGTTCACACCCGCTAGGTCGTGTCCAATGAGCAGTAGACAGCATCTGCACAGCTGTGAATGATTTGTTGGGACAGTGGATATTTCCAGGTCATATGTTCATGTTATACAGCTTCATCTGTGGCCCACGATTTGTTTTGATGGTGACTAGTGAATGTATGTGCAAATGTCTGTGAAAGTATATGTCTGTAAATATGTGTGCATACGAATGTGAATAAATGTGTGAGGAAATATACCTGTGTGAAAATACATATGTGTGTAAGTACATGCCAGTAAACATGTGTACATGTCTGTGTGTAAATACATGTGTGTGGATAAATGTGTGCCTCTGTGTGATGTCAGCCTATAGGTATAAATATATACAGCTCAGACCCACACACGTACAGACTTGGGTGTGACCCTCACAGGCGTCTAAGGTGTCACAGTTTGTAAAATAGCAGAAGAGTTCACACACAGATTTACCCCGCCCAACATTCATCGCTGTGCACTTCCGCACTCTGACCCTTGGCTTCCAAAGGCATGGCCAGCAACATCCCCCAGGGCGGCAGTGTATGCACATGTGCGTGACCTAGAAGTCAGAAGACGGGAAGGGGGAGGGACTTGACCTTCCCCGATGCCATGTGTGCACAATTGGACACCGACACTTGTGCGTTCCCTCCCCAGGACCCTACAATGGCCTCCACCGCTGAACTGGTCCCTCACAAAGACATGTTCAAGACCCCAAGGAGGACGTTGCCCCCTGGTGCAGCAGGCATGCGTGATGGTGTGTGAGGAGAGGTGAGCAAGGTCGACTGGGAAGCCTGAAGGGGGAAGAGTGCACATGTACACACACAGGTATACATGTGTGTCTAGAAGTGCAGAATGTGTCACACAATTGCAGACGAAGCCTGAACAGGTCTGAGTGTATGTAACATGGAACTGTACATATTACATGTACATGTCCACGAGACACAGCACACAAGAGGTCCACAGAGTGGATGTTTGTGTTCAGCTTTCAGAGACATGAACGTTTGCGTTTACACATATATGTGTGCATGTGTAAGTCATATATAACCTGTTTTGCCCTACTCAGGGCATGTTACCATGACCCACTGGTGACATTGCATGATGGATACGTGGTGGCCATGACTGATGCGCACCCGGCCTGGAGACCCTCCCTACCCTGACACGCCTGCCGTGCACACCCTGCCCTGTGTGTGTGTGTCATCCCGTCATCCCAAACTGGCCTGTCACACCCCGGAGGCCCTCGTGAGCCATGCTGCGGCTTCGGAGATCTTCATGGCCACCGCAGCGTTTGTTGGGCGTGACCGAGAGCTCCAGGACGAGTGTGCCATCGGATATTGAACACATGACGTCAAGCGTGATGAAAACCAGGACACCGTGTGTGACAGCAAGCGTGGTGAAAAGTGTGACAGCCAGCATGATGTCTGGCGCGCTGCTGGTGTACCTGGCGGTGGCCACCCTGGCTGCGTGTGTGTCCTGCTCCTCCCTGCCTCCAGAGGATGCAGGGGAGGGGATGGGGCCCGTGGTGGTGAGCACGCGCTACGGACGGCTGCGGGGCGTGCGCGTGCCCCTGCCGGGCGGCTCGCTGGGCCCTGTGGCACGCTTTCTGGGCGTGCCCTATGCCGCCCCGCCCACCGGCCCACGCCGATTCCAGCCGCCGGAGCCACCCATCCCGTGGCCGGGCGTGCGAGGGGCCGCGCGCTTCGCCCCCGTGTGTCCCCAGGACGCCGACGCGCGCCCCGACCCCTCCGCCATGCTGCCTGCCTGGCTTGCCGCCGACCCGGACGCCGTGGCCGCGCACGCCCGCGATCAAGATGAGGACTGCCTCTACCTCAACCTCTACGTGCCGGCAGGCGGTGGTGAGTGACCCAGTAGCACGTGTGTCACACACCTCAATGTCGAGTGTCAGGTACCTTGGGACAGTAGGGTATGACATCGTGGCTCATCAGCTCACATTTGCACGTGCTTGTGCCCAAGCGGACATTCTGGGTTCCGATGCTGTGACTGTGATAATCGATTCATGTGCTTGCTCTCTCATCTGTGTAATATTACATATGGCTCCATATTTACATAAATTTGCATATAATCAGTTGTCCATTCATTTGCATGCGTCTCTCCCGTGGCTAATTTACATAATTCACAGTCCTGCTTCCATGATACTCATTTGCATACACGTGAATATATTTGCGTGATGTGCGGGGTGGCATCATGTGCTCACTAGAGGTCCTGGGGAAGGTGTATGTACATACGACACTGTGTGATGGGGAGGTGTGACCCTGAGACGATTTGAACTAGAGAATTTGTAAAATTTTGAAATTTTTGAAATTTGCACTTGGGATCTCGGTTTCGGGACTCCACCCTGCTGTGTTGATGACTTCGCCCCTGCCCCACGTGATTTCAGTCCGGAAACCTTCCTTTCCACAATTCAGTTTTGAAATTTTTAACTCACTTTTTTTCCACACTTGGAAACACCAATATTTTTTTTCTCGGAGAAAACTTTTTCGTTTTTCATTTTTTCTTTTTTTTACGTTTGCACGAATCCCTGCGTCTCGTCCCAAGGTTTTTCCGTTTCCTTTTCTTTTTTTCAAATTTCGACAAAATTCCAATTTCCAGATTTTTTCCTTTTTCTTATTTTTTCTTTTTTTTTCCTTTTTTTGTTTTTCTCTTCTCCACTTTTCCCTTTTTTTCCCTCCTCTCGATGTTCACGCACACAGTCTCTCACTCTCGAATCTTCTCATTTTCTCGGTTTCACACTCCCCTCCCCACGAGCAGGAGGCCACGTGCGGAGCCTCGCCGACGACCCAAGCAGCGATGAGCGCGGGGACGACCCAGGTAGCTTCTTTTTTTTTTTTTTTCCTGATTTTTAGTTTTTTTTGGTAAATTTTGAAAATTTGCCTTTTTGTTAAATTAAAAAAAAAATTTTGTATTTTTTTGATTGTTTTGGTCGCCATGAAGAACAAACCTTTGTCCGTTTCCTTCTCGTTTTTACATTTTCTTGTTTTCCCCATCGCAAAACAGCAGCCCCTTTCTGTACGGGTAAAAATTTTTAAATTTTTCTTTTGGAATTTTCAAAATAGCAAAAATTTCTGGAATACTGTTGTTTTTGAACAATGTTAACAATTTAACATTAAAAAAAACAATTTAAGAATTTAATTTTTGTGTCAGAAAAAGAGAAAATGGGATTTTTTTCTACTCTAACCCCATGTGCATGTATTCCAGAATTATAAAATCTCTTTACTTTTACTGTTTTTCTAATATTTCTTTTGTTTTTTCAGTCTTTGAAAATTTTATTCATCTCTTTTTCTTCTTGAAATGGCGACAGGTTTGAGAAATTTATTTATACGGAAATCAATTTAATTTTTAATTTTTTTTTTTTTTGGTGAAAGAACAATTGGCAGGCATATAATGGGTTGGGACAGGCGCTATTTTCTTTTCTTTAAACCTGGTGCTCAGGGGCATCAGTAAGTAGAAATTCCAAAGTGACGTGGAAGTGGAAATGGGCAGAACTATAATCAGGAAGTGAAGCCAGAAGTGGGCAGAGCCAGGGCATATCTGGCTCAGTTAAGAACTGGAATGTAAGACCTGAAGTGGGCGGGGCTGGATATCCTCAGGTGTCTCTGGGGTCATCTGGAAGTCAGTCAACAAACAGGAAGTGAGACCAGAAGTTGGTGGTGCTAGACCATCCATCACTCTATAATCTGGAAGTAGGCAGACTAGGATATCTTTGGCTCAATTAAAAACCAGGAAGTGAGGCAGAAGTCCGTGGAGCTGTGACATCAATGATGTAAGTACCCGGAAGTGGGCAGGGCTGGATTCAGGACATGTAGAAGTCAATCAACAAATAGGAAGTCAGAGGGAAGTAGTTGGTGCTCTACCACCTACGACTCAAGAATCTGTATGTAGGACTGGAAGTACTTCTGGTCTGAGGTGTGTGTGTGTGTGGCTGGAAGTGGCAGACGTTGCCCGACCCCCTCCTGACGTTTCCCCCCACACAGACACCCGAGACCCTGCCACACGGAAGCCGGTCATGGTGTTCATCCACGGCGACTCGTACATGGCAGGCACGGGGAACATGATGGACGGCAGTGTGCTGGCGAGCTATGGCGACGTCATTGTGGTCACGCTCAACTACCGGCTGGGCGCGCTCGGTGAGCTCCGACCCCAAACACACCTCACCCGCATGAGACGCCCATGCACCCCGAACATGCCCACGTGCAGGACATTTCCGCCACACAGTACAATTTAAACAGGAAGTAAATATGGAAATGCATACACAGTGCACATGCTCATTTAAAGGTGCAAAATGTGTGCAAGCACTCATTTGAATACCCCACTGCCAACCCCCCGTGTGCATGTTTGGTGACATCACAGGAGTGACAGATGTGTGTGACAAGTATGTCTCCCTGGTGACCCTCCATGACTCTTGTGATCCATGTGACCCTTGACCCTCGTGAATCACCATGACCCTGACCCTCAGGCTTCCTGAGCACGGGCGACCCCGCAGCACGTGGGAACTACGGGCTGCTGGACCAGATGCAGGCGCTGCGCTGGCTGCGTGAGAACGCGGGCGCCTTTGGCGGGGACCCTGCCCGTGTCACGGTGTTCGGCTCGGGTGCCGGAGCCTCATGCGTGAGCCTGCTCACACTGTCACACTACTCCGAGGGTGAGTGGATGGATGGGGTCACTGGAGTAAGCTCAGAGACCGTGGTCATGGGGGGCTGGGTCACAGGAAGGGGTGGGGTCACAGCGTGGCAATATCTTGGGAGGGGCTAGGGACAGCAGGAAAGGGATCGAGGTCACCTGAAGGGGGTCATTGGCGGGGCTCAGGTACAGTAAGGAGTGGGGAAACAGGATGAGAGTGAGGTCACAGTACCGGGGCAGGATCACAGCAGGGAAGGGGCGGGGCCTTTGGGAAAACTACAGTGTCACAGAGGTGATGGGGTCACAGCAGGGGCTGAGGTCACAAGGTAATCGCACATGAGGAGAATGTGTGAGAGAAAACAGTTATGGTGCAGAATGGAAGGGATGTGGCCTTGGGAGGGTCAGTGTCACAGATATGTGTGGTCAGGGGCGGAGTCAAAGAGGAGAATACACAGGGTGAGGAACTTTCAGTCACACGTTTTTAGGTGGAGGGAGGGAGCGGCGCCTCACAGGAAGGACCTACCATGTCCTCATACCGTGGCCACGTCCACCAAATTGGCCCCACCTTCCCTCAGGCCTCTTCGGTATCAGCTGCCTATGTGACTGACAGGCTCCTCCCGGCTCCACCCACTGTTTGACTCTGCCTCTTCCCTGACTGCTCATTTCCCTATCCCCCACTCACACATAGTATATTTCCTCACTCTGGGCGTCTCTCGTGACTCCGCCTCCTCTGCACATTCACCCTGCTCCTGATGGGTAACTGCCCCCTTCTGCAGTAAACCTGGGATTGACAGTTTCTCACCCTGTTCTTTTCCTCAGCCCCTCCCTCCCTGCTGACCCCGCCCCCTGATTACACACGGCCCCTCTCCTCTTCCCCATCCCTTGCTAACTGACCATCCCTTCTGACCACCACCCATCCCTTGTTACTTCTCACTGATGCCACACCTGCTGACTCCTCCCCTCTGTGATGACCATGCTCCTTTGACTCGGCCACTCCTCTCCCTGCCCTTCCCCATCCTTTCTGGCTGAAGCCCTTCCTGTGTAACTCCTCACTGACCCCACCTCTTCTCTGTTGGCTCTGGCCCCTCTCTACTGACTCCTCCCACTCTCTGATAACCCCATCCCTTGTGTAACACCTACTCTCCCTGCTGATCCCACCCCTTTTCTGCTGACCCAACTGACCCTCCCATGTGACTGTGTGTGTGTAGGCTGTACCTTCTCACCCCTCCTGGTGACTGTGCCCCTCCCTGTGACCCACACCTCCATGTGATCCACCCCCTATTCTCACTGCTCCCCCTAACCACCATCCCTTTGATACCACGCTCTCCCTACTGATCCTGTCCCTCCCTGACCCTGTCCCTATCCTGTGACTATGTACCTTGGGTCCCCGTCCCCTCCCCACTGACACTGCCTCCTCTCTTCTGACTCCTTCCCTGCATGCTGACCACATCGCTCCTGCTGACCACACTCCACCCTGTGGCCCTGCTCCTCCCATGTAACCTTCCCCTCCACCTCCCCACTGACCCCACCCCTTCCCCATTGACTCTGTCCTCTCCTTCCCCCTCCTTACTGTGACACTGCCCTTCCAAATAATCCTGCCCCTAACCCTGCCCATTCCCTGACCTCGTCCCTCCTCTTTCCCCTCTTCGCTGTGACCCCATCCCTTCCTTCCCAACACCTTCACTGGCCCTTCTCCCTCACCCCTCTCCCATGCCCATCCTTCCTCCAATCTTTCCTCTCCACATTGACCCCACCCTCCCTGATGACCGTCCCCTTTCTCTCTGGCCTTGCACTCCACACTGACCCTGCCCTCTGCTTCCCGTAGGCCTGTTCCAGAAGGCCATCATCCAGAGCGGCACCGCATTGTCCAGCTGGGCTGTCAACTACCAGCCGGCTGCTTATGCACGCATGCTCGGGGCCCGTGTGGGCTGCGGGGGTGACATGATGTCCGCGACCCCACTACCAGATGCCGCGGCGACGCCGCCCCTGATGTCCTCAGTGCACGATCCGCCCTCCCCATCGGCTGCTCTGGTGGCCTGCCTCCGCCGCCGTGGCGCCCGTGAGCTGACCAGGGCTGCCGGTTCGGTGCCCGCGTCCACGCCCTTCCATGTGGCCTTCGGGCCAGTGATTGATGGCGACGTGGTGCCGGACGACCCACAGATCCTCATGGAGCAAGGCGAGTTCCTTAACTATGATATCCTGCTGGGCGTCAACCAGGCGGAGGGCGTGGCCCTGGCCGACCCCGCCCACCCCGACGGCGTCAGCGACATCACTGCAGAAGGCGAGGAGGAGGAGGAGGTGTCAGCTGCAGGCTTCGAACTCGCGGTTGCCGCCTTCGTGGATGCGCTGTACGGCTACCCGGGAGGGGACGTGGGCGTGACTGGACTTGGTGGGGGTGTGACTGGCTGGGGCGGTGGGGCCGGCGGGGACTCCGCCCTCCGCGAGACTGCGCGCTTCATGTACACAGACTGGGCGGAGCGCGAGGGTGGGCCGGGGTCAAGGCGCCGCGCCCTGGCGGCCATGATGACTGACCACCAGTGGGCGGCGCCCGCCGTGGCCACAGCCGACTTGCACGCCCGCTACGGCTCCGCCACCTACTTCTACGCCTTCGCACATCCCTGCCGAGGGGATGCGCACCCCGCATGGGCGGCTGAGGCGGGCGCGGCCCACGGCGACGAGCTGCCCTTTGTGTTTGGGGTGCCGATGCTCGTGCTGGCGGCGGCTGGGGGTGGGGTGGGAGGGGCGGGAAGCGAAGGCGCGGCCGGGAATGATGTCGCCGTGGCCACTGCTGCCAACGCTGCCGCCCTCTTCCCGTGCAACTTTACCCGCAATGACGTGATGCTCAGCGCTGTTGTCATGACGTACTGGACCAACTTCGCCAAGACGGGGTGAGTGGTGGGCGGGGGCGGGGCCTGGTGAAGGTGAGGGCGAGGGCTGGGCGGGACGGAGGCAGGAGTGCAGTGGGGAGGATGGAGAGGGGAGGGGTGGGGATGGAGATGTGGTGAAGCCGCTAGAGGGAAGGAGAGTGTCTGTGGAAGGTGCAGGAGGGACAGGGCAGGGCAAGGGACGTGGTGAGGGGCTGGGGAGGGAGGGGTTAAGGTTGGAGCTGGAGGTGAAGCTAGGAGGCTATGGAAGCTGAAAGTATGGGTTGAGTTGGGTTGGAGGGATCCAGTGACTAATTGAGTAAGTTATGGGGAGGGGGCAGGGTCCGGGCAAGGAGTGAAAGGGAAGTGAGAGGCAGGGCAGATTGACTGAAGTCGGGAGTGGCTGGACAGGGAACTGCAGCATTGTGGAGAAGGACAAGAGAGGAGGAGTGGGGCAGGTGGAATGAGGAGGATGGGGAAGCAGGAGGTGGGGCAGGGTCAGCATCACAAGAACCACATGCTCACAGTCACACACCTCCATCCAGTGTTTGTCCTTCCGCTGACCCTGACCTCTCCACCCCTCTCTCCCTTCAGGGATCCCAACCGTCCTGTGCCCCAGGACACCAAGTTTGCGCACACGAGGCCTAACCGATTCGAGGCGGTGGCCTGGCCTAAGTACACACCGCGTGAGCGCCTCTACCTGCACGTGGGGCTGCGACCGCGCGTGCGCGACCACTATCGAGCCACCAAAGTGGCCTTCTGGCTGGAGCTGGTACCACACCTGCACGGGCTGCGAGAGGCCTTCCCCTACCTGACCACGCCCACCGCTGCCCCACGTGTTCCGTCTGGCCCCCGCAGGGCGTGGCCACCCACCCGCCGCCCCGCCCCGCCGTCCTCAGGGAGGCCTGCCTCTTCCTCCTCAGCATCGGCCTCATCCTCACGGGACTCAAACCCAGGACCAGGTGAGGCTGCCGTGCTCATTGAGACCCGCCGTGACTACTCCACAGAGCTCAGCGTCACCATCGCCGTGGGCGCCTCTCTCCTCTTCCTCAACATCCTGGCCTTCGCTGCCCTCTACTACAAGAAGGATAAAAGACGCCATGAGACCCACCACCGACGGATGGCCGCTTCCGGTGCCACTTCCGTACCAACTTCCGGGTTTGCCTCGGCTTCTGGTCCCACTTGTGGTTTTGCTTCTACTTCCGGTCCCACTTCTGGGTTCACTTCTGCCCACCGCCCTGGAACTGATGGCCTAAAGCGCAGCCATGAGGAGGACCTTGGAGCGACATTGACATCATCAGTGACATCGCCCTCATCCCTCGACGCCCTGTGTTTGCCCACCGGCCCGCCAGACTACGCGCTCACACTGCGTCGTGCCCCTGATGATGCCCCGCCACTCGCTGTGCCCAGTGCCATCACCATGGTACCCAACGCACTGGCTGGGCTCCCACCGCTGCATGCCTTTGGCCATTCCACCACTCGGGTATAGCGGGACAGGGCTCGCCCTGCCTCACATGCTCCTGTCGACACAGAGGGGACTCTGGAAACCATCACTGGGGATTGAGCGCCCCAGAAACTGATGTTAGGACCATGAAAATGGCATGGGGGACTCTTGAAACTGCCACAGGGACCCTCAACACCACCACAGGGGATCTGGGACACCAGAAACTGACACGAGGACCCTCAAAATGGCATGGGGAACCCTAGAAACCAACATGGGGGATCTGGCACCCCAGAAACTAACATTGGGAACCTAAAATGGCATGGGGAATCCTTGAAACTGCAATGGGACCCTAGAAACTACCACAGGGTCCCTACAAAGCGGCATGGGGACCCTAGAAACCATCACATCTATTCTACAAACTGCCACTGGGATCGGGGACACCAGAAACTGACACGAGGACCATAATAGATGGCAAAGAGAACCCTAGAAACCACCATGGGTGACACCTAGAAACCGTCACACTTATCCCCTGACATCCAACCTCACGATGAGGGTAAGGATTGCCAGCCTGGGGTACAGATCTGCCCTGGACAACCGTGGCGTGATCCCCATGGATGCCAGGCCTAAAATTACCCACAGTTCCTGGGATCCCCATCAGCCTCCCATAATCCCACAGAGTCCCTAGAACCTCCCATGATCCCCAGAACCTTCCTGGATCTCCCATGGTCCCCAGAACCCAATGTGATCCCCAGAACCTCCCATGATCACCCAAGATCTCAGAACTTCCCATGATCCCTAGAGCCTCCCATGATTGACAGGTCCTCGGCCACGCCCCCTGTAGGCCCAGTCCCCATCCCTGATGAAATGTGAAGAGACTTAACTGGGATTAAAAGAAAAGTTCAAATTTTAAAATTTTGAAATTTTTGAATTTTTAAAAATATTTTGAATTTGAGGCATGAGCATCCGTTTCATCGAGAGAGAAAGAACAGAAGCGACTCATTGAAAACATGAATTTTTATTTCTACGGAAAACGTTCAGAAAACATTTCAGAATTAGTGGGAAATTTCTACATTGTTACAAGTCTGGGGGGAAAAAAAATTAAAACCCTTCAAGGTTCCTGAAGTCGGTCAGAAATTTGCCCAAAATGATCCGGAAAAAAAATAATCAAATGGAAAATTTTATTTCACTGAAAATTGAGAATTTTGATTTGACCAAAAGCAAGAAATTTCCTGATTGTAGCTGAGGAAACGCGTCAAATTTTGCTGGAAAAAAAAACACACTGGAATTTCTGTCCTGGCGATAACTGGACAGAATTCGAATTTTGAATTTTGAATCGAAATTTAATAAATAAAAAAACCTGTGAAATAGAATTCAAAGCGGCGAATTCCACGAGGGGCTGGCAGACTCATACAACCAAAAAAAAAAAAAAAAAAAAGCAGAAAAAAATCAAAACAGCCGAAGAGTTGTGTGCAGAAAAAAACAAAGTAGTGTGTAAAAAAAATTATTAAAAACGAAAATGTAAATATTGAAAAATATATATTATAAAACAACAATCCAGGCAGAAATTGGAAAAGGGGAGAAACAAACAAAATTTTAAAAAATAGGAAAAACTTTTAAGCAGATTTGAATTTTGGGGAGATAAATGTTGGATGGTTTTGTGGGGTGAAAAATCAAAATTTTAGTTTCAAGGATTTTCTGGTTCTTGGTTTGAGTAGTTTTATGATGGGTTTGGAGATTTAAAAAATATGTGCAGGCTGTAGAATTTTTAAAAAAATTTAGTTTGGAAAAGATTTTTCTGACAACGGCAGGGCAGTTGGTTCAGCCTCAGGGCTGAAGTTTTTTTTTTTTTTTAATTGTTGAATATTTTAAATTTAGATTTTATTTAAAATGTTATTATATAATGAGTATCACTTTTCTTAATTTTATTTTGTAATTATTTCTAAAGCTGGAAAAACCAGTGCCTCCATCTTTTCCCTGAAAATATTTCAATTAAATATTCTTGAAAAAGTTTTTTATAATTTTTTTTTCATTTTTAAAAATTCTTTGTTTTTAATTTAAAAATTGGAATACAATTTTTTATTTAAATACTTCCTCTGGGATGAGTTTTCACGGAGTCTTGGAATATTTTATATTATTTTATTTTAATTTTTATATTATTTTAATTTTATTTCATGTTATTTTTTTCTGACTGTTTTTCGCTGGGAAATTCAACCAAAAAAAAAAAAAAAAAAACAACTGAAAAATTTGATCCGAATCCGCATTTCACACAACCAGGTGAAGCGTTGTACTTCGAGAATTTTCTAGAGCTGAAAAACAAAAGTCCATATAGAATGTGTGAGTGAAGATGAAAACGAAATTATAAAAATTTCAAAAAAATTATTGAAACAATATTTCGCGTCATTTCGGGATTTGTTTCAGAATTTATTTGTAATTTTTTTATTTTTATTTTGCTGTGTGTTTGCACTTCCGGGATTCCGGTTGGTTCGTTTCCATTTTTCGGTTTGAAACGGACTGGAATGTCCGTTTGGTTCTGGTTCTGAATGAGCCAGTGCAGTCAAATGACCTCATCCTCCTGCCTGTCGAGGTCACGGTGACCTGTGAGGACACCCTCATGATTGGACACAGAAAGTGACAGAAACAGGCATCAGCAGGTGAGAGACGGGAAACAGCAGACACAGGGCCCACGTGATCTGCGGGAGGAGGCCCCTTCGCTTGTGGCCTCGGGGGCTGTGATGCTGCCTCGTCCTTCAGCAAGAGGCCTTCTCTTTCCAGTCGTCTTCCTGAGCGGGGATCAGGGGAGCCTAGAAACTGCCACTCAGACACAGGAGAATTTAGGGGCCTGGACACCACCCCACTTAGACACAAGAGCCATGAGGAGCCTAGAAACTGCCTGTTACACATGAGGGGCCTAGAAACTGCCCCTGACACACAGATCTCCATGTCTATCCATCCTTTTCCAGGAACACACATTGCTGGTTCCCTGGGAAGCGGGCACTGGAACTACAATTCCCAGGAGGCCAGAACGGAAGTGAGCCAAACTCCGTTAGTACCCGAACTACGAATCCCAGCAGGACTCAGCGGAAGTGACCCCCCCGATGCTGGTGATGCCCAGGTACCCTTACCAGAAATGACCTTGGAGGAACTACATTTCCCGGAAGCCCTCAGCGGAGGCAAACAGCTATGGGGTCCTTCCAACAGGACATTCCCAAAACGCCGAAGAGTGGCTGCATTTTCCGAGCGCTGACTCCACAGAAGCGGAAGCGCCTTCGGCAGCCACTGGAGACAAAACTACAATTCCCAGCAGGACATAGCAGAACCGGACCTGGAAACGCCTCTACGGTTGGAACTACAATTCGCTGGAGGCCACGGCGGAAGTGACCGCCGCCGCTGGTGGCTCCAGACAGAACTACAATTCCCAGCATGCCACAGCAGAAGCATACTGCTTTGGCGTCACCCCACCCTGGAAATGGATTCCCCCGAATGCTGTGACTTAGGGCAGCCACCATGGCAAGGCCTGACCCTTTCCGCAGCACTTCCGGTCGTTACACCCCAGCCTCCCGGCGAGCGGAAGTAAGTGACTGTGCGGATCGCTCATGGAGCCCCAGTGCAAAGGTTCTAGTCCCGGTGTTCGCTGTGATGTCAGACTCCGGACGTGGGCGGGGACAGCTGCGCAGGACGCTGGGGGTAAAATGGGAATGAGGTCGAAGTTGTTTCGTTATTTGTTTTTATGATATTTTAGGTTGTTGTTTACATTGTTTCTCTATGTTTATATTAAAATATAATTCACATTATTTCTGTTTATATTTTCATATTATTTTATGTTATTGAGTATTTCACTATTTTTCTATTATTTTATTATTTACATAGTTATTATTTTTATGTTATTTATATTATTTATATTGTTTCTATTTATTTAGAATATTTTATGTTATTATTACATTGTTCATTACTAATTGTTAATATTGTTTTCATATTGTTTTATTTAAATATTTATGTTATTTAGTTTTATAAATTTATATTATTTTATGTTATTATTTACATTGTCCTATTTTATAGTGTTTTGCGTTATTGCCTACATCGTTTGTTTCTATATTTTTATATTGTTTCATGTTACTATTTACAGTATTTTTTATTTTATATTATTTATATTATTTCCTTTTATATTTTCAATATTATTTTGTATTTATGTTATTTTATATATTTATTATTAATATTAATTTTTATATATTTTTGTATTTTTTAGTGTTCTTCACATTATTTTTAATATATTTTATGTAGTCTATATTGTTTATTTCTATATTTATAAACTTTTATTATTTAGTTTTTATACTTTTATATTTCATATTGCTTATACAATTTTTATATTATTTTATATTATTTCTATTATTTATTTTATATATTCATATTTGGTATTATTCTTTACATATATTTGTTTTGTATATTTTATATGTTTATATTATCTGTTTTCTCTATATTTCATATTTAATATTATGATTTATGTGATTTATTTCTATTTTTATATTTTATTTTGTGATTTACGCTGTTTTTGTAGTCTTATATTGTTATTTTATTATTTATATTGTTTACTTTTTACTTTTGTATTTTATATTATTTGCATATTTCCTTTTATATTTTATGTATTATTTTATGTTTATGTTTTACTTTTTATGTTTTACATTATTATTTATGGTTTATTTTTATATTTTTATATTTTATTTGATTATTTGAATTGGTCTTGTTTTTATATTATTTTATGTTATTTACATTTTTTCTTGTTACATTTCCTATATCATTTTATATTTACACTATTAATTGTTCTATTTTATTACTTATATTGTTTATATTATTTATTTTCCATATTTATAAAGGATAACACTTTTATTATTTATGTATATATTTTTATATTTTATTATTTATGTGATTCATTTTTATTATTTTTATGTTCTATTACTATTTACAGTCGTCACACTATTTCTATATGGTCACGTTTTGTCACTACTTACACTATTTTCTGTGTTTAAGGCCGCTCTTTCCTAACCCCATGGCTGGTACAAGCAGTGCTCTGAGGGTCACGGTGGTGGAACGTGAGTGAGTTTCACCCAGGTGGAAACGATGTGTCAGTGATGGGCTTTGAACACTCAAATGATCAGTGTGGATTTTGTCCTTGAAAGAAGTGATTTTCCAGAGTGGGGGTTGGTTACGCCCAGAATCCATTGTGTGCTTGTGTAAAGTTCCAAAATCAATAAACATATTTGTAAAAAAGTAATATTTTCTAAATGACCTGGGATGGGTAGGTGGGCCAGGGAATATGTACAAAATAAACCAAAATAAACACGGCGGCCGCGTAGGGTCCTTACACGTCCTGAGGAGAAGTTCAATGCAAGTTCGGTCCTTAGAGCTGTGGTCTGATTTATACGTATAAACACTCTGTGTTCAATTATCGTCCCAGGGAGATGAGATGGAATCGGGTTATGGAAGGAAGGGTGGCATCACGGGATGTGATCCACAGCTCACACCCTGCAGCCTCCAGCATGGGTCCTCATGATGGACTCCAGATGTGCAAACACAGCGGTTACAAGCACCCATAGCTCCTCAAGAGGACCCGGGTTCAAGTCCCAGCACACTTGTAGGACAGCTCACGACTGTGTGTCATTGAGAGAGCTGATGTCTTCGCACAGACACTCACACTGGATAAACACCGATGAACATAAAATAAAAATGAATAAATTATTTAAATAAAAAAAGATGTGAATACACTGTTTTGCACACTTGGGATCTTGCTGTTCCTTCCCTGCTTTGGTCACACCTTGCCATGTCTCCCGCATTCCTCCAGTGACACTCGAAGCTCTGCTCCGTAGATCTGCCCTTCACACTCCTATCGGAGTGTTGGTACCAGCAGCATGGAGTCCTGCGCGGAAATTACCGAAGCTGGAGGGAGTCCCAGTTAATAGGGAACAACGAACAATTCACAATCAGGGATGAGCAAGTGACAAATAACAGTTAACAATGAATCCACTCTGGGATTGTTAGCACAGACAGATCCGGGTCCTCTCTCCTGGACAGGAAAATCAGCCCGGCCTCAAAAGGGGCAGGTGTGCAAAACGCCTCTGTGAGAACTTCATCAGAGAGACGAGAGAGAGAGAGAGAGAGAGAGAGAGAGAGAGAGAGAGAGAGAGAGAGAGAGAGAGAGAGAGAGAGAGAGAGAGAGAGAGAGAGAGAGAGAGAGAGAGAGAGAAACAGACACAGACACAGAGACAGAGGGAGAGAGAAGACAGGGAGAGGGAGAGAGGAACAAAGGGGAGATGGAGAGAGGGAGGGGAGAGAAACAGAGGGAGAGACAGGGAGAGAAGAAGAGAGAGGTAGAGGGGGTGAGAGAGGGAAGGAGAGAAGGAGATGGGGAGGGAGAGGGAGGAAAAGAGAGGGAGAGAGAAGGGAGGAGGGAAACAGATGGAAGGAGACACTGAGGTAGAGAGACAGAGGGAGAAAGAGGACGAAGAAAGAGGAAGGGTCAAGAGAAGGAGGGAGAAAGGAGGGAGAGATGGAGAGATAGACACGGAGAGACAGGAAGAGTGACAGGGGAGAGAGGGAGAGAGAGAGAGAGAGACACACAGAGAGGGGGAGGGACAGAGACACAGAGAGAGAAGGAGAGGGAGGGAGAGAGGCAGGAAGAGAGGAAGAGAGAGGAAGAGAAGGAGAGAGGGAGAAGAAGAGAGGGAGGGAGAGAAAGATAAAGGACACAGGCAGAAGGATGTATGGCTGAGAGAGGGAGAGAGAGAGGGAATTAGAGGGAGAGAAGGAAAGGGGAGGGAGAGAGCCACAGGGAGGGAGGGAGGGAGAGAGAGAGAGACAGAGAGAGAGAGAGAGAGAGAGAGAGAGAGAGAGAGAGAGAGACAGAGACAGAGAGAGAGAGAGAGGAAGAGAGAAGGAGAGGGAGAAAAAGGGAGAGAGGAATACATGGTGAGAGAGGGAGTTAGAGGGAGAGAAGGAAAGAGACAGAGGGAGAGAAGGAGAGAGGGAGAAAGAGAGGGAAAGAGGAACAGAGAGGGAGGGAGAGACACAGGGAGAGAGAGGGAGAGAGAAGAAGAGGGGATAAAGAGGGAGAGGAGAAGGGGAGAGAGACTGAGTGAGAGAGAGGGGGAGAGATGGAGAGAGCAGGAGGGAGAGAGACACAGGAAGAGACAGGGAGAGGCAAAGGGAGAGAGGGAGAGAGAAGAAAAGAGAGGGGAGAGAGGGAGAGAGTGGAAGAGAGAGAGAGAGGGAGAGACAGAGCGAGAGAGCAAGAGAAAGAGGGGGAGACACTGGGAAAGAGACTCAGAGAGAGAGAGGGAGAGAGAAAAAGAGAGAGGGTAGTGAGAGGAGGGGAAGAGAAGGAGAGAGGGAGAGAATGAGAGGGGGCGAGAGAGAGAGAAAGAGGGAGAGACAGGGAGAGAAGGAGAGAGAGGGAGATAGAGAGGGAGAGACAGGGAGGGAGGGAGAGACAGGGAGGGAGGGAGAGAGGGAAGGAAGGAGAGAGGAAAAGAGGGAGAGAGAGGAAGAGAGGGAGAGAGAGGAAGAGAGGAAGGGGGAGAGGAGACAGCGGGAGAGAGGGGAGAGGGGTAGAGAAAGAGAGAGGGGACAGAGGGAGAGAGAGGAAACAGGGAGAGAGACACAAGGAGAGAGAGGGAGAGAGAGAGACAGAGGGATAGAGAGGGAGAGAGAAGGAGAGAGGAGACAGGGAGAAAAAGATAGAGAGGGAGGGAGAGAGAAAGGGAGAGACAGAGGGGAACAGAGATGGAGAGGGAAAGAGAGGGAGATGGAAGAATAGAGAGGGAGATAGAAGGAGAGAGGGAGAGAGAGAGGGAGAGATAGGTAGAAAGATGGAGAGACACAGGGAGAGAGACAGAGGGAGAGGAAGAGAGGAAGAAAGAGAGAGAGGGAGAGGGAGAGAGAGGTAGAGGAACAGAGAGGGAGAGAGAGAGGAAGAGAGGCAGAGCGGGAGTGAGGAGAGAGAGGAACAGAGAGTGAGAGAGAGGGAGAGGGAGGAACTGAGAGGGAGACAGATGGAGAGAGAGAAGGAGAGGGGGAGATAAAGGAAGAGAAGGAGAGAGAGCTAGGGAGAAGGACAGAGAGGGAGGGAGAGGGAGAGACATACACAAGGAGAGAGACAAGGGAGAAAGAGTGAGAAAGAGACAGAGGGAGAGAAAAGGATAGAGAGGTAGATAGGGCAAGAGATAGGGAGAGAGTGAGAGAGAAAGAGAGAGGGATATATAGAGAGAGGTGGAGAGAGGGAGTGAGACACAGGGAGAGAGAGGGTGAGAGGGACAGAGAGTGAGAGAGGGAGAGGGGGGGAGAGAAGGAAAGATACAGGAAGAGAGAGGGGGAGAGAGAGAGAGGGAGAGGGAGACAGAGAGGGTGAGAGGGGCATTGAGATAGAGAGGGAGCAAGAGGGAAAGAGAGAGGGAGAGGGAGTCTTACTCTCTCTTGCTCTCTCCTCTCTCTTTTCCTCTCTCTCCCTCTAATCCTCTCCTTCTCTTGCTCCCTTTCTTTCCCCCTCCTTCTGTCTCTTGCTGTCTCTGTCTCCTTCTCTCTCTCTCTCCCTCTCCCCTCTCTCTTTCCTTCCTGTTCCCTTTCTCCTTCTGTCTTCCTCCCTCTCCCCTATCTCTCCCCTCACTCTTCCTCTCTCTCCCTCTCTCTCCTTCTATCCTCTCTCTCACTCTCTGTTACTCTTATCCCTCTCTCCTGCTTACTCCTTCCTCTCTCTCTCTCCCTGTGTCTCTATCTCCCTGTCCCTCTCTTTTTCCGTGTCTCTCTCCCTCTTTCCCTCTCTCTTCCACTCTCTCCCTTCCCCTCTCCCGGTCTCCCTCTCTCAGTCTGTTTCTCCCTCTCTCTCCCTCTACCCCTCTCTCTCCTTTTCTCTCTCCCTCTTTCTACATCTCTCTCTCCTTCTCTCCCTCTCTACTTCTCTCTCTCCCTTTCTCTATTCTCTCTCCCTCTCCCCTCTGTCTTTCCCTCTCTATCCTCTCTCCCTCTCTCTTTCATTCTTCGCTTTTCCCTCTGCCCTCTCTCTGAGTCTTTCTCTCCCTCCCTCTCTCCTTCTCTTCCTCTCTCTCCTTCCCTCTCTCCCTGTCCCTCAGTCCCTCCCTCTCTCCCTCTGCCTTCTCCCTCTTCATCTCTTCCCCTCTCTCTTCTCTCTCCCTCTCTCTTTCTGTGTCTCCCTCTCTCACCCTTTGTCTCTCTCCCTGTGTCTCTCCCCCTCTCTCTTTCTCTTGCTCCCTCTCTCCCTCTGTCCCTCTCTCACTTTTTGTCTCTCTTCCTCTATCTCTCTCCAGCTCTCTCCCCCCTCTCCCTCTTTCAGTCTCTCCTTCTCTCTCCCACTCTCTCCCCTCTCTCTTTGTTCTCCGTCTTTCTACTTCAGTCTCTCTTTCTCTCCCTGTCTCTCTCTCCCTCTCTTTCTCTCACCCTTTGTCTCTCTCCCCGTGAGTCTCTAACCCTCTATCACTCTCTCTGTATCTCCCCCTCTCTTTCCCTCTCTGTCACTCTCTCTCTCCCTCTCTTTCTCTCTCTGTCTCTCTCCCTCTCTTTCCCTCTCTCTATCCCATAGTTTCCTTCTCTCCCTCTAACTCCCCTTCTCTCCCTCTCCTTATCTTCCTCTCTCTCCCTCTCTCCTTGTCTCTGTGCATCCTTCTCCCTCAATCTCTCCCTCTCTCCCTCTATCTTCCTCTCTCTCCCTCTCTCTATTCCTCTCTCTGCCTCCCTCTCTCTTCCTCTTTCCCTCTTTCCTTCTCTCTCCTCTCTACTTCTTGCTCTCTGCCTCTTCCTCTCTCTCCCCCCCCTCTCCCTTTCTCAATACCTCTCTCAGCCTCTGTCTCTCTCCCTCTCTCCCTCTTTCCCTATCTCCATCTCTCCCTTTCTCTTCCTCTCATCCTCTATTTCTCCATCTATCCCTCATCCTCTCTGTCCCTATCTCTCCCTAACTCCTTCTATCTCTCCCTCTCTGTCCCTCTCTCTTCCTCCCTCTCTATCCCCCTTTCCCTCTCTCCTTCTCTCTCCCCCTCTCTCCTCTCTACTTGCTCTCTATCTTCTTTCTCCTTCTCTCCTTCTCTCTTCCTCTCTCTCTCTCTGTGTCTCTCTCTCCCCCATCACCCTTTGTCTCTCTACCTGTGTCTCTCTCCCTCTCTCCCTCTCTGTTCCTTTCTCCTCTCTCTTCCTCTATCTTTCTCTCTCTCTACCTCTCTCCATCACTCTCTACTTCTCTCCTTCTCTCTCTGTTCCTCTTTCTCTTTCTCCCTCTTTCTGTCTCTCCCTCTATATTAGTCTTTATTTCTCTCCCTCTAACTCCCTCTCTCCCTTTCTCTCCCTATATCCCTGTCTCTCCCCCTCTCTCTGTAGCTCTCTCTTCTTGAGTCTCTTTCTCCCTCTCTCCCTGTGTCTCTTCCCCTTATCCTTCTCTCTAACCTCTCTCTCTCTCCCTCTCTGTGCCTCTCTCCCTTTGTCTCTCTTCCTCTCTCTTAATTTCTCCATTCCTCTCTTCCTATCTCTCTCCTTCTCTCTCTGTATCTCTCCCTCTCTCTTTCTGTTTCTATCTCCCTCTGTTTCCCCTCTCTCCTTCTATCTCCATCTCTCTCTCCTTCTCTCCAACTCTCTCTCCCTCTCTACATCTCTCTGTGTCTCTCTCCCTCTCCACGTCTCTCTCCCTGTGTCTTTCTCTCCCCTTCTATCTTCTTCCTTCTCCCTCTCTCTCCTCCTCCTCTCTCTCTGTCTCAATCTCCCTCTCTCACACTTAGTCTCTCTCCCTGTCTCTATTTCTGTCTCTCTCCCTCCCTCTCTCTCCTCTGCCTCCCTCCCTCTATTTCCCTCTCTCTTCTCTGTCTTTGTTCTTCTCTCCCTCTCTTTCCCTCCCTACTTCTCTTTCTCCTTTTCCCTCTCTCTCTCTCCCTCTCTCTCTCCATTTCTCTCTCCCTCTCTCACCCTGTCTCTCCCTGTGTCACTCTCCCTCTCTCTGCACCTCTCTCCCCCTCATTGTTCCTCTCCCTCTCTCCTCTCTTTCTCTCCCTTCCTTTTGACCTCTCCCTCCCACTCTTTTTCCTTCAATCCATTTCTATCACTCTCTCCCTCTCTCCTTCTTCCTCTCTCCTCTCTCTTCTCTCTCCCTCACTTGCCTTCTCTCTCTGTGTCTCTCTCTCCCTTTGTCTTTCTCCCTGTCTCTACCTATCTCTTTCCCCTCTCTCCCTTTTCCCTTCTCTCTCTCTCCCTCTCTCTTCACTTCTACCTCTATCTCTCCTTCTCTCCCTCTCTCCCTCTCTCTTCCTTCCACCATCTCTCTTTAGGTGTACAGATTTTAGTATGTTTATCCTATCTTATAGGTCTAGTACCCACTTATAAGTGAGTATGTACCATGTGTGTCTTTCTGCTCCTGGGACACTTCACTCAGGATGATCTTTTCTAGATCCCACCATTTCCCTACAAAATTCATGAGTTCCTTGTTTTTAATTGCTAAGTAGTATTCGATTGTGTAAAAATACCACAATTACTGTATCCATTCCTCCATTGGTTGATGGACATCTGGGTTGTTTCCAGGTTCTTACTATTACAAATAAAGCTGTTACAAACATGGTTGAGCAAATGTCCTTCTTGTGTACTTGAGCATCTTTTGGATATATGCCTAGGAGTGGTATAGCTGGATCTTGAGGAAGCGCTATTCCTGATTCTCTGAGAAAGTGCCAGACTGATTTCCAAAGTGGTTGTACAATTTTACATTCCCACCGGCAATGGAGGAGGGTTTCCCTTTCTCCACAACCTCTCCAGCATGTGTTGTCACTTGAGTTTTTGATCTTAGCTATTTTGATGGGTGTAAGGTGAAATCTCAGTGTTGTTTTGATTTGTGTCTGCCTGATGGCTAAGGATGTTGAGAATCTCTTTAAGTGTTTCTCTGCCATTGGATATTCTTCTACACAGAATTCTCTGTTTAGCTCCGTACCCCATTTTTTAATTGGATTGCTTGAATTGTTGCCTTTTAACATCTTTAGTTCATTATATATTCTGAATATCAGCCCTCTGTCAGATATAGGGTTGGTGAAGATCCTTTCTCAGTTTGTAGGCTGTCGTTTTGTTTTGATGACAGTCTCTTTTGCTTTACAATGGGACCTCAGTTTCATGAGGTCCCATTTATTGTTGCTCTTAGAGTCTGTTCTGATGGTGTTCTATTCAGGGAGTAGTTTCTTGTGCCAATGAGTTCTAGGGCCTTCCCCAATTTTTCTTCTAACCGATTTAGTGTATCTGGTTTTGTATTGAAGTCTTTGATCCATTTGGACTTTAGTTTTGTGCAGGGTGATAAATATGGATCTATTTTCATTTTTCTGAATATAGACATCCAGTTGGACCAACACCATTTCTTGAAGATGCTGTGTTTGCCCTTGAATGGTTTTGGGTTCTTTATAAAAATCAAGTTTCCGTAGGTGTGTGGTTTTATTTCTGGGACATCTATTCGGTTACATTGATCCACTATTTGTTCTTATGACAATACCATGCAGTTTTTATTACTATTGCTCTGCAGTACAGCTTGAGGTCAGAGGCGGAGATACCTCCAGATGATCTGTTGTTGTACAGGATGGTTTTGGAAATTCTGGGTTGCTTGTTTCTCCATATGAAGCTGAGAATTTTTCTTTCAAGTTCTGTGAAGAATTGTGTAGGTATTTTGATAGGAATTGCATTGAGTCTGTAGATTGCTTTTGGCAGTATGGTCATTTTCACTATGTTAATCCTACCAATCCATGAGCACGGGAGGTCTTTCCATCTTCTAATATCTTCTTCAATTTCTTTCTTCAGAGACTTGAAGTTTTTTTTCAAACAGGTTTTTCACTTGCTTGGTTAAAGTCATCCCAAGATACTTTATGTTATTAGTGGCTATTGTGAAGGGTGTTGTTTCCCTGATTTCTTTCTCAGCACTTTTGTATTGGGTATACAGGAAGGCTTCTGATTTTTTTGAGTTGATTTTGTATTCAGCCACTCTGTTGAAGGTGTTTATCAGTTGAAGGAGTTCTCTGGTTGAATTTTGGGGGTCTCTCATGTATACTATCATATCATCTGCAAATAGTAAAACTTTGACTTCTTCCTTTCTGATTTGTATCTCCTTGATCTCCCTTACTTGTCTTATTGCTTTAGCTAGAACTTCAAGTACTATGTTGAAGAGATATGGAGAGAGTGGGCAGCCTTGCCTTGTCCCTGATTTCAGTGGGATTTATTTAAGTTTCTCTCCATTGAGTTTGATGTTGGCTAGAGGCTTGCTCTATATGGCCTTTACTATGTTTAGGTTTGTGCCCTGTATTCCTGATCTCTCCAAGACTTTAAACATGAATGGATGTTAGACTTTGGTAAATGCTTTTTCAGCATCTAAGGAGATTATCATGTGGTTTTTTTCCTTTAGTTTGTTTATATGGTGGATCATATTTATGGATTTCCTCATATTGAACCACCCTTGCATGCCTGGGATGAAGCCTATTTGGTCATCATGGATGATATCTTTTATGTGCTCCTGGATTCGGTTTGCAAGTATTTTGTTATTTTTGCATCAATGTTCATAAGAGAGGTAGGTCTGAAGTTCTCTTTTTTTGTTGGGTCTTTGTGTAGTTTAGGTATCAAGGTGATTGTGGTTTCATAGAATGAATTTGGTAATATTCCTTCTATTTCTGTTTTGTGGAATAATTTGAAAAGAATTGGAGTTAGTGCTTCTTTGAAGACCTGGTAGAAATCTGCGCTGAAACCATCTGTCCCAGGGCTTTTTTTGGAAGGGAGACTGTTGATGACTGCTTCTACTTCCTTGGGGGATATAGGGCTGTTCAATCTTTCTACCTGATCTTGACTTAATTTTGGTAGATGAATTTTATCAAGAAAATTGTCCATTTCATTTACATTTTCAAAATTTGTGGCATTTAGGCTTTTGAAGTAAGACCTAATGATTGTTTGGATTTCCTCATTTTCTGTAGTTATGTCCCACTTTTCATTGCTGATTTTGCTGATTTGGATAGTTTCTCTCTGCCCTTTAGTTAGTTTGGCTAAGGGTTTGTCTATGTTGTTTATTTTCTCAAAGAACCAGCTCTTGGTTTCATGGATTCTTTGAATAGTTTTATTTGTTTCTAATTGATTGATTTCAGCCCTGAGTTTGATTATTTCCAGCCATCTCTTCCTCTTAGGTGTCTCTACTTCCTTTTTTTCCCTAGGGCTTTTAGTTGAACCATTAAATTGCTTGTATGAGATGTTACATATTTCTTCTTGAAGGCACTTAGTGCTATAAAATTTCCTCTGAGCACTGCTTTCATTGTGTTCCATTGGTTATGTTGTGCTTTCATTTTCACTGAATTCTAGGAAGTCTTTAATTTCTTTCTTTATTTTATCCTTAACCCAGCTGTCATTGTTGTTGAGGTCCAGATTTAGTCCACGGTGGTCAGATAGAATACAGAAGATTATTTCAATCTTCTTGTATCTGTTGAGGCTTGCTTTATGACCAAGTATATGGTCTATTTTGGAGAAGGTTCCATGAGGTGCTGAAAAGAAGGTATACTCTTTTAAGTTTGGGTGAGAAGTTCTGTAGACATCTATTAGCTCTATTTGAATTAGGACCTCTGTAAGTGCCTTTATTTCCATATTTGGCTTCTGTCTAGATGATCTGTCCCTTGGTGATTGTGGGGTATTGAAGTCTCGCACAATAAGGTGTTGTGATCGATGTGTGATTTCAGCTTTAATAATGTTTCATTTACAAATGTAGGCCCTTTTTTATTTGGGGCACAGATGTTCAGAATTGTGATGTCCTCTTGGTGGATTTTTCCTTTAATGAGAAGGACGTGCCCTCCTCATCTTTTTTGATTAATTTTAGTTGAAAGTCTATTTTATTAGATATTAGGATAGCTACTCCAGTTTGTTTTCTGGGTCTGTTTTTTTGAAAAACTGTCTTCCATCCCTTTACTCTGAGGAAGTGTTTATCTTTGTTGCATAGGTGTGTTTCTTGGATGGAGCAGAATGTTACATCCTGTTTCCACACCCATTCTGTTAGTCTGTGTCTTTTTATTGGAGAGTTGAGTCCGTTGATATTGATAGATAATAGTGACCATTGAATGTTACTTCCTATTAGTGTGGACTTGGTGGTCTTACTGTGATTCATTGCTTGTTTTCTTTTAAGTTTTGTAGGGAAATTATCTGTATCCTATTTTTTTCTTGGGTGTAGTTGTTTTCATTGGATTGGAGTTTTCCTTCTAGTATCTTCTGTAGGGCTGATTTACTGTTTAGATATTGCTTAAATTTAGTTTTGTCATGGAATATTTTGTTTTCTCCATCTATGTTGATTGAAAGCTTTGCAGGGTATAGTAGTCTAGGTTGGCATCTGTGTTCCCTTAAAGTCTGCATGATTTCTGCCCAGGCCCTGCTGTCTTTCATAGTTTCTGATGAGAAGTCCGGATAGGTCTACCTTTATATGTCACTTGGCCTTTTTCCCTTACTGCTTTTAATATCTTTTCTTTGTTCTGTAGATTAAGTGTTTTGACTATGATGTGGCATGAGGAGTTTCTTTTCTGGTCTAGTCTATTTGGTGTTCTGTAGGCCTCTTGTATGTTAATTGACATCTCTTTCTTTAGGTTGGGAAAATTTCTTCTATTATTTTCTTGAAAATATTTTCTGGACCTTGGAACCTGGAATCTTCTTTTTCATCAGTTCCTATTATTCTTAGATTTTTGCCTTTTCATGGCATCCTTGATTTCTTGGATGTTTTGTGTTTGTGATTTTTCTGATTTTACTTTTTCTTTGAGAGAAGTATCAATTTCTGTGAGTGTATCTTCAGCACCAGAGATTCTCTCTTCCATCTCTTGTATTCTATTGATGATGCTTATCGTTGTGGTTCATTCTCTTTTCTGTAAGTTCCCCAGCTCCAGGGTTTTCTCAGTTTTTGTTTTCTTTATTGATTCTAATTCTGTGTTCATGCCTTGCACCATTTCCTTCATCTGTTTGAATGTGGATTCCTGTGTCTCCAAGATGGTCTTTATTTCTTTTATTTTTTTCCTCTCTATATGCCACTAATTGTGCCTCTACTTGTGCCTCTATTTGTTTGGCTAAATTTGCCTGTGTTTCTTTGAGAGCTTTGTTCATTTCCTCTTTCTTTGCCTCCACTTAGGTGTCCAATTCTTTGAGAGATTTGTTCATTTCCTTTTTAATTGTTTGTGTTTGTATGGCTATTTCTCTGAGAGATTTGTTTGTTTCCTTTTTATGTGCCTCTAATAACTGGATAAGCATAGCTTTAAAGTCATTTTCTTGTGTTTCTGATTAGTTTGAATATCCATTAATTTTGGGGGTTGCTGGTGAAGCCATGATGTCTTGATTTATGTTGTATGTGTTCTTTCACCGACCCCTGGCCATTTGGTTATCTGTAGCCTTTACTGTTTGTTACTGGATTCTGCAGATCAGACTGGTCTTTCTCTGGTGTCTGGAGAATTCTTCAGGAAAATGACAGAGGTCTAGTGGTTTCAGCGTGTGCGTTGGTGTTTCAGTTGTACCTGTAGGAGGAAAGTCTACAGGTGCAGAAGGACAAATGCTGGGAACGGTGTGAGCATGCTTGTGCACGGAAGTGTGCCCTGAGGGACAGTGTGCCAGAGAATGTAGAGGCCTTCAGTGTGAGAGAGAGGTGCCTTGCAGGCACTGAAGGGGTCGCAGGTGCTTAAGATACCACAAGCACTGTTGATAATTGCATGTGCAAATTCCCTGAGTATGTTTGTGGCCTACAGGCTACTTGTATTCTTCTCTGAGTTCTGGGAATTATTTGCCTAAACTCCACAGAGCAGGGGCTTCAATGTCCTAAGAGACCCTCTGTTTTCCACAGTGGATGTGTGGGTGAGAGGGGTCTGATGTCTGGCTGCTAGCTTAGAAGCACCCTGAAACTGGGGTTCTGTAGGCACTTGAAGGTGCACCCACTCTCTAGCAGGTCAAATTGTAAAGCACAAGGGTTCTTCCTGATCTCTACTGGCCGGATTGGACCTGCTGAGTCAAATATATCATGTTGAGCTCAGTCAGCTCAGTGGTGCTGCAGCCGTCGAGCTAGGGAGTCCAGTTGCAGCTGCAGAACTGGGATGTCCAGGTGCTTGATGGTAGGTACTGAGGAGCCACTAAAGTGGTCCACAGACCTAGGTGGCCCAACACCTGGTGTGCCTGGGTGTTTTTGCAGGTTTGCTGGACTTCGGTGGCTGTTCAGCTGCTATCTGCCACTGAGGGGTTGGATGCTCCATATAGTCACTGGCTGGAAGGCCCTGTAGGGTCAGTACTGTTGCTTGCAGATGTGTGACCAGAGACGGATTGTACTGAGGATCTGGCACTCAGTACAATCAGTGGGAGCTCTGGCAGGGCGGGTGCTTTGAGGGAAGGTGCTCAGCGGGGCGGGGGCTCCTTGAATGTGTGCTCCATGGGATGGTGTTCAGCGGGTGGGTACAGCTGTCTGCCCAGGCTGAGGAGCTAGGAACCCTGCCTCTGCTGTCTCGGTCCCCAGGCAGTGAGTTTTGTGCTCAACTCTCTGGAACTGTGTGTAGGCTCCCCTGAGGAGGAGGGAGGCCTAGAAAAGGGAAGTGCCCCTCTCCGGTCCCAGAGAAGTCCGAGCCTGATCTGAATCTATAAGTGTTCCCTGCTTCTGTTGTGTCCCCTTTTTCAGAAAGCCAAAACATCTAAATTATGGCTTCAGTTGCCCCTCCACTCACCAATTTTAGAATTTCAGATCCTCTGCCTCTCCAAAATGGTGCACGCTGATCGCCGCCATCTTGGATCCCCCCTCTCTCAGTCTTTCTCCCTCCCTCTCTCTTTCCCTCTCCCCCTCTTTCTCCCTTTCTCCTTTTCTCTCTCTCCCTCATCCTCTCTCTCTCTCTCCTTCTCGCACACTATTCCTTTCTCCCTCTCTCTTGGTCTCTCCATTTCTGTCCCTCACTCCCTCTCTCCTTCTCTATTTCCATTTCTCTCTCTCCCTGACATCTCTCTCCCTCTCTCTCTCCCTCTGTCTTCCTCCCATTCTCTTTCTCCATCACTATGTCCCTCTCTCCTTCTACATCCCTCCCACTCTTTCTCCCTCTATTCCTCTCATCCTCTCTCTCATTCTCTCTTCCTCTGTCTCCTTCTTCCTCCCTTTCTAGCCACCTCTATCCCTCCTTCTCTCCTTCTGACTCTTCCTGTCTCTCTCCCTCTCATCTCTCTTCCTCTCTCCCTCTGTCACTCCTTCTCTCCCTCTCTCTCCATCTCACCCTCTCTTCCCTCTCTCCCTTACTCTTTCTCTCTCCTTCTCTTTCCCTGTGCCTCTCTCCCAGTCCCCCCTTTCCCTGTTTCTCTCTCCCTCTGTCTCTCTTCCTTTCTCTCCCTCTCTCTCACTCCTTCTCTCCCTCTCTCCCTCTGTCTCTCCCCCTCTTTCCCTAACTCTACTCCCTCTATTCTTTTCTATTTCTCTCTCAGTCTCTCCTTATCTTTCCTTCTCTCTCCCTCTCTACCCCTCTTTCTTCTTCTCTCTCCCTCTCTCCCCCTCAACCTCTCTCCTCTCTCCTGCTCTCTCCCTCTATCTTTCTTTCCCTCTCCCTCTGTCATCTTGTGTCTATCTCCTTGTGTATTTCTATCCCTCTCTCTCTTTCTCCCTCTCTCTCTCTCTGTCTCTTTATCTCCCGTTCGTTATCTCCCTCTCCCGTCCTCTCTCTCCCTCTCTGTCTGTTCCTCTCTCTCCTTTTCTCCCTCACCTGGCCTTTCTCTACTCTCTCCCTGCCTGTCTCTCTTCCTCTCTCCCCCTCTATCCTTCTCTCTGTCACCATCTCTGTTCCTATCTCTCCCTCTCTCTCCTCCCTCTCAATCCCTCTCTCTCCCTCCAGCTCTCTCTCCCCGTGTCTCTTCCTTTCCCCTCTTCCCCTCCCTTTCTCCATTTCTCTTCCTCTCTCTCCCTCTGTCTTGCTGTGTCTCTTTCCCTCTCCCTTTCTAACCCTTTGTGTCTTTCCCTATCTCTTCCTCAGTCTCTCCTTCTCTCTCCCTCTCTTCTTCTCCCTCTTGCCTCCTCTCCCCTCTCTCTTCTTCTCCTCCCTCCCTCTCTCCAACTCTCTCCTTCACTCTACTTCTCTCTCCCTGTGTCTCTCTCCATCTCCCATTCTCAATCTTTGTCTCTCTCCCTCCCTCTCTCTGTGTCTCTCCCTCTCTCACTCTTTCTCTCTCCATCTCTCCCTTCTCCCTCTTTCCTTCTCTCTACCTCTCTCATTCCTTCTCTCCCTCTAATTCCTTCACTCTTCCTCTCTCCCCATCTCCTTCTTTCTTTCTCTCTCCCTCACTCCCCTTTTCCTCTCTCTCCCTCTCTTTCTCTCTCTCCTTCTCCTCCCTTCTTTCCCTCCCTCTCTCCCTCTGACCCTCTGAGAGAGAGGGAGAGAGGGATGGAGAGAAAGGGAGAAAGAGAGAGAGTTATAGAGAGGGAAGGAAAGAGAGAGCGGTAGAGAGAGGGAGAGCAAGTGAAAGAAAGGGAGAGAGGGAGAGGAGAGAGAAAGAGAGGGAGAGAGAGGAAGAGGGAGAAGGATAGAGGAAGAGAGAAGGAGATACAGAGAGAGGGAGAGAGAGGGCTTTGTTTTAACCTAGAAAAAGTGGGGATGGCAGGGAGCAGAAGCCTAAGTTGGTTAAGTATGTTAGCTACAGGTTCAAAACAAGCCAATTTTCTTCAAAAGGCTAATTGGCATCTTTAAAACCCTTGCTTTCAACAAAACTTCATGTTACACCAACCTGGAAACACAGGACATTTCCAATTTGTGACAGGGGAGGGGGCAGTTCTGCTCCCTGAAAAAACAGGGAATCCAGAGGTTCCCCTCTCACCCTCCCTTTCAGTAAGCTACAATGATGGCCAACTTGGGCCCCTTGTCATTTTGTACCACTACACAATCTTTGGCATAATTTGGGACAAATAACCCACTGATCATGCCTCCCTCTTCGTCCTGTGTATCTAGGCTCTTGCCTAACTAGAGACTGTACCTCGGTAAGATGCCTCGCACCCCTGCTGCATAAGAGGAGATAGGCTGACCCTCTCTACCTGGAGAAAAATGTAACCGAACTCTGGCCCATAGATTTATCTTAGGGAAATCAGAAGGGGCGATGTGCCTCTTCATTCCGGATGCCCTCAAAGTATCCCGCTCAGGGCCTAGGAAGCACAGCTCCTTCCCTAGCCCAGAGCCTCGCCCAGCACAGTTGGATCTCTAAGGGGGACCTGGAACTCCATACCTTTGTAGTGCACCTGCAGGTTGTTCTGTGAGAGGCGAATGAAGGTGAACTTGTCCTTTAGGCTTCAGGACATGAGCAGTCACTTCTCCTGCTCATCCATGGCCGGTTACAGGCTCTTCATATGCTACTGTAGCTCCTGCTCAGAAAGGGGCCGCAGCACTACTCGCAGCCTCTGGGGCCCGGAACTGAACGCCTGCAGCCAAGCCCGGAAAGTCTGCGGCCCAGCCGGGGACATGGACAGGCCAGGTGGAGCGCTGTCGGGGTTGGCTGTTGAGGCGGTGGCCAGGGGCAGCATGGGTGGAGGCAGGTGGAGCAGAAGGGCGGCCACCATAGTCCCTAAGCCTCCACCTGGCGAGCCGGCCTAGGAGGAGCTGGCGCTGGCGTCCATGGGTGCGGGCAGGGCATCTCTGGAGCCAGAGGCCCCACTGTCGGGTGGTGGTGGTGGCAGAGGCTGCCTGGACATCCCCACTGCGACTCAGCATGCCACACCTCCACTAGTCACTGCTTCCTCCTGCGCTTCCACGGCACTGTCGCTGCCACGCCCAGAGTCAGTCTGCCCTCAGGAGCGCAGGGATTGCGGAGACCAGCCTTGGGCACGCAGGTTGTCAAGAGGGAGCATCTGTCAGGGGCGGGAGGTCAGGTGACCCAGAGGGGGCGGGTGGGACAGCAAGGAGCTCTGGCTGGCAGGCCTGGCTGATGGACTTGGAGAGAAGAAGCAGAGAGCCTGGAGGGGTGCTGCTCTCCCGTCTGTTTCCGGTGGGCAGGCAGGCTGTGGAGATGCTGCATGGGCAGCAGTGGGAGAGGGGGTGGCGCCAGGCGAGGGGCGGGCCGGGTACACCCACCATCTGGCTTCTTGGCAGCCTAGTGCTCTCTGGTGCAGGCACAGCTCCACTTCTTTCCTTGTTTCATTCCCTCAGACTCAGGGAGCCTTGGGTGCACCCAGGGAGAGCAACTGAGCCCTGCTGAGCCACAGGGAGCTGAGCCAGGGGTTCCCTAGTGGGTCCATAAAGGGCCGCAGGAAACCATACCTGAAGGCGAAGTCTCTCTCTTAAAACAGTTACTTTCTCGTTAATTAATTAATTAATAAGGAGTCCCTGTGAATCTCATGGGGGAAAAAAAGAGCTACTTGATGAATACCAACCAAGACTGGCAGATTGTCAAAAGACAGGAACGTGAACTGCTAGTGCATTTAGGAAGGGCTTCTGGAGGTGTCTAAACATTTTATAAGCTCATTAATTCTCATCATAGGCCTCTTTGTTAGGTAGCAAAGAATTATGCCCATTTTTTAACATGGGAATCTTTACTTGCTGCATAGCAAACACCCCCAAACTCAGTGACATAAGATTTATTATTAAACATATCTATGGAACAGGTTTCTTCTGACTTAGTAACAGTTCTGTTGATAGAAAGAAACATATGACTAAGGCGACTCATATAAAAGAACGCGATTAATTAGAGGCTTATTCATAGGTTTAAAGAGTTATTCCATGATCACCTTGACAGGAAGCATGACTGCAGACAGGCTTTGTGATGGAGAAGTAGCAGAGAGCTCACAACTTCATCTGAAAGTTGCAGAGAGGTAGAGAGTGAGAGACACAAAGAGAAAGAGAGAGAGATTGGGGCTGGTGTGAATTTTTGACACCTCAAAGCCCAACCCCAGAGATATACTTCCTCCAATAAGGAACCACCTAATCCTTTTCGAACAATTCCACCAACTGGAGACCAGTTAAGTGTTCAAAGATCCGAGCCTATGGGAGCCATTCTCATTCAAACCACCACACCTTTCCTGTGTCCTCTGCTTAATGTCCCCATCTCGGGCACTCAAAGTGTGTCATCTGTGTCTGTGAGTCATCTTAAGACTTGACTTAGAAAGCATCTGCTGCTAAGATCACAGATGCAGTCACTGGCAGGATTCTTTTCCTGAGGAATGATAAGGACCCCACATCATTACTAGCTATTGGCCAGAAGTGGCCCTCAGAGTGAGCCTCTTCAAAATGGCAGCAGATTTTACCAAAGTGTGAAAATCAAGAAGACAACTGCACCAGGACAAAAACCCAGGGTGAGGAGGCACATTGTCAATTTTGCCATAATGTCTATTAAAAGTAAACCACTAAGCCAACTCACATTCATGCAGAGAGACATTGACATGGCCATTTACAACAGAATTTGACATCTGTGACAAGTTCAAGTTCCTTTGACTCCAGGAGACTGCACTTGCTCCAACCTCATCACATAAAGATTCTAAACCAGAGGCTGACAAACCTCTTCTGCAATAAACTATGTACTTGGTATGTTAGGTCATGTGTGCCAAATGTATCTGTTGAAACTACTCAACTTCACCATTGTGGATGAAGTTAGTCACTGACAACATATAAACAAATGGATGTGATTGTATATCAATAATACTTTTTTTCAAGAATATTCAACAAGCTGGACACTACAGGATGTGGTTAGTGATACCTGCTCTATACAAGACTAAGCTGCTAGGAGTGCAATCCCAGATGTCAAGAAATTCTGTTTGTTACCCACAATATATATGGCACCTCTACCCTAGATGACCTTGTGCCACACCTAAACAGGTTTTGGATACTTCTGCAGCTAGCCTGTGGCAAATAAAAATAAATGCCCATACTTATCCCAGGGTAGTGAAATCCAGCAAGAAGAGGTTTAATCTGGAGTTAGTTTTCAGTTTGTGTTTGCTAATCAGCCTTTATACATACAGAATGCTGTGTTAGGTATGGGAGGAAAGAAGAGAAGAAAGAGGAATTACAGGCAATATTGATGCCAGTCAGGGCACAAGGTTGTGAGAAACAAGGACTGAGAGCCAGCTGCTGCTCTTTAGAAACACATGCTTCTAGTACAGGGACATAGAGACCAAGGTCTGAAAAGGAAGGGTTCAGCATCTGAATCACCATGTTGTCTTGGACAGAACACAAAGGTGGCACTGCTGGTGATTGCCACACACCAAAGTAGAGTGTTACTGAAGTCCAGGGTTCAGGGCAAAAAGGGCCAACTGAATCACATGAGACAATACAAATGTGCTACTTCATGCCAGGATTTTTTTTTTCAGAAATGATTACAACGCAGTGTTCATAAAACAAAATCCACTTGGAAAACCAGTTATTTAAGAGGAAACTGCCCATTTCATTCATCTGTTCTTGATGATTTTGGACAAAGAAAAATCACAATCTTGGATGGGATAATCTTCATTACTAATGATTTGACAAGTTAATACAGTCTCAACCTTCTTCTGAGTTCCCTCTTAACATTTTTTCTTTCCAAACTCCTGTCGATTTTCTCTTAAGTGGCAAAAGTTACAACCTCTTTTCCACACTGATGTCTATGTCCCTCTTGTCTATAGCTGCTAACATGCAGAATGTGTTCCAGTGAAGCAGCAATAGAAAATGTTCAGCAAAAACTCTTCTTCTCCCTTCGTGCTTCTGGATCAAAGGTCAAGTTCAGGATGAAATTCTAGACAAGGAAGGCTGAACCAGAAAGTCTCTGAGCCCCAGGGAAAGGCACCTGCCATCCCTGGATGTGCTATAGTTAGGTGGATGCTCCCTGTGCAAGCAGCCAAAGGCGTATTTAGGAATGATGACACAGGAAAGGGGCCATAGGAGCCAAAAATAGACAGTGTAGGGAAACAGAGGAGAAAATGATAGTCCTTTAGGGCAATGATGAATAGCTCTCCAAAGTGCCAGATATCATGGTGCTGTAACTTGCCTACACAATGTGGTTTGGCCCCCAAAGTGGCCTGCATGTTTTTCATCAACTCGTCAGAACCAATTGGATGAAACACACAATGCTAGACAGCACACAGATTGGAGTCCACTAAAAGTTGAACTCAAGGGCTGGTACATGTTCTATCACTGGGCTACAGTCATAGACCCTAGGGGGATAATATGTGCTTGAAGTAGCACAATTTGAAATGATTTTGTGAAACCATTTTAGAAATAATCTCTTTAATTATGGCTAATTATTCTTGGTAAGCTTTTAACATTTTTGTTTGTTTCCTTTAAGCACCTTCAAAGACCATAAGGAGAAGTATGTACACCACTCTGTGGGACTTTCTAAACCGTAGCATTTCAAAGATGTTAAAATATCTGTATCTTTAAAATGATAAAGCTCTTTCAGAAACTTCAGTCATTTTCCTGCTTCAGCTACAGGTATCTAACATAGAAACAGACATCCACTATTTAAAGGTCCACAGCACTTGCTGTTACTGGCTGCCTATAGTCCTAAACATACACTCTTTAC